>JAQIXX010003065.1:0-21321 GCA_034700605.1 Willowsia nigromaculata
TACAGATTTTGAGAAGCTTCATCCAGCACAAAACACATTTTATAAAGTCTAATTGTAAGTGGACTTTTACTCATGTCAATTCTAAATGTTATCATGCTATATCAATTAACCCAGAAGAGAAAAATGATCTGTGACCAAGTGAAACCTGAGACTCATCAACACACTTGTTTCTACCCTTCATAATAATCCAGATAAACAGTCTATGTTAAATATAATGCAAATGATGAAGTGGTTTTCTTTTGAGCTGGAGATTTAAGCTTAAAATGAGATTTGATGAACATTCCAAATCATTATTTTACATCTAAGAACTTCCATTTTAAATTACTGTGTAGCGTTCCATGTTGACGTGGCATAATGTTCATTGCATTAAAAGCGTACAGCTATAGGTAGGTATTTCCAATGCCTTTCTAAGTGTAAACTGTTGTTGTAATGGGCAACCAATACGGAAAATACCAATGCTAACTGTTTTAGTGGATTGCTTTGCGTTGAGCATCATTTCATAGTTTTTTACAGGAAGATATATAGGGATCCATGAAAACAAGTCTACGGGGATGAACATGCATTTACTCAGTAATGGAAGAAAGCGCAAAGTGTTGCTTTAACTGTGCAACAGTTTTGCTTCAATATGACGATAATATTGTGAGCTTGCAAAAATACATTCAATACCGTTATGCTACAAGATACTCCTCCTTGTTAAGATAGGCATTCAGTCAGGAGGGAAAAATGCATCTAAATTATTCATGCTCTCTAGCAAAATGGGTGAATGTTTGTGGTGGGTTAAGAATGTACTAAAATGACGTAATATTTTGCTAGACAGTTTGGTACCATTTTCAGTGGAGCCCGGCTTTTCTCGGAGCCGGTCTAAGAGCTTCTCTGTAAAGACTGAAAATGAGCATTCCCGTTCCCATGGATCCCCTTCTGTTTATTCAAAACTGTATAGCTTCCAAAGCTGAGTCATCAGAAAAATGGAAACGTAACCTTTGAAGGTTAGATGCGTTCCAGAAAGAAGGGAACCCAGCCATATTGATTTACTCCCACGGACATAGTGACGCAGTTTGGAAGCATAAGACTACAGTCTCTGTAATTGTTCCTTTGTCTGATGTTCTCACTGCAAATCCGTATGAATCCATAAATATGCTAACTAGTATGATATAGTAACTGCACATTTTAGAAGTAGTTGAGTCTCATTATCATATTCTTTGTTCAACAACACATTGAGTCTGTCATTTTAAAAGTTGTCATGAATTAAAACTTAAATGTTAGGAAATCGTAAAGAAATAAATATTGTAGAATTGCAACGTAAATGATGATATTCTAAGATGCTGATTCCGAAGTGTTTCTACAATTTTGAGATTTCTGGATACTTTAATGTTAATTGGACAATTTATGATTGTCATTGTCATTTGAATAAATAAGTAAATATTTGGTTTATCTAAGCTCCAAAATCCACTGCACATAAATCGATGATGAGGGTGTTCTTCAGAGCAGTTGTATTGCAAGCAGTTTGCTATAAAATTTATTACGTAGGTATTTCCATAATAATTGCGTGCTTGCTCAAATTTGACGCTATGCTTAAATACGCTCAAAAAACGTATGTGCAAACTGCATATCTTGATGTCACGTTCATTTTCATTCTAACTCGTTCACTCTTTCCTTTTTCCATGGAAATATCCCGAAAGGTAAAATCGGTGTGTTGGTATGTACATATCAATTTTTAATTTTTGCATTTTGAGTTTTTCAATTACAATGTATGCATTTTTGCAAAATTTAAATGGATGTGACTATATTGAAAAAATTTTAACTTCAAAATGATGCATCATATATTTGTCGCTTTGTCTACTTGTAATTTTGTAGGTATTTTCTTTGATTTGTAATTAATGTCATGCGAGCCATGACGCTGATTGTGTGTATTGACTTAACTGAATGATATGAATGTAAAAAATGATACGTTTGCTTGCATGATGTAGCAAACTCCTTTGTGATCTGATTTCCATTGTTCATCTTCTAAAGCTCATTACATACTAAACCATGATTCCAGTTTTGCTTTTGAAATATTTGCTTGCAAAATGTGAACACACGCGGACACTGCATGCGTTCAACAATTGTATGCGTATCGTTTTCTATGATATGATATGGAGACCAGTTTAATTGAAGAAGTTGTCTTCAAAAAGGTTCTTCCAATCGTTGTGCAAACATTATGCAAACACCTACGTATCCACTAGCTGGACAGTCAAATTAAAATTGTATGTTGCTCTGTGGCATGGGCTTCGAAGCGATTCCTTGCAGATTTTTCAAATATAAGCAGCACTGGCTTAAAAGTCTAAACTTTTAAATTATAAATTTGAATATACATTATGTAATAACACAACAAAATAAGGATGGTGGAGTTCGTGCAAAAAAAATTGAAATTTTGAAGCTGGTACTGCGACTACGAATGTTGTGCAGGTATCAACTCATGCTTGAACGCTTTCAGCGTCACCTATTGCTTTCCTCAATCAAGAATTCAAATGGCTCATCGTGATAATTAACACTTAAATGAATTATGTACTTTCAGAGCGATTTCTCATTGTCAAAATTCCAATAATGATGGTGAGAATCCGGAAATGTGCTGACACTGGAATTTGTTAAGGATGCGATGCTAATGCTCACGCCTTTTTTAACGATAAAGCGTATTGGTGGATGCAAATATGGAAAAATAAAGGATGATGAAGTAACAAGATGAATCGTGATCGTGTTGCAAAACTATTTATCTTCATAGTTAGTAAACGAGAAGGTCATCATGGCGTATTCATCAAGGGCTGGAATTTTTATTAAGTGCACAGTATTTGCTATATTCTGTCCAGGGTCACAGTTTATAAGCTGCTGATTGTTCCAATTGGCTAACAATTTAATTAGTTATTATCATTGCTATAAATATCTTTACCCCCGATGATTCTGGATCTGTAGGGAGTAACAACTTAAAAACAATAGCGGGAATTATTTAATTAAAATATTTCTTGCACATTTGGAGTATACGCGATTTTATTTACACTTTGTAAACCAAACTTTCACTCTCATTGTGGATAATAGAGGGCAATACTTCAGTTAGAGATTATCAAGTGAATTTTTCTCTCATTTTAATTGCCTGTTTTCTGGAATCATATGTGTTTTTCAAAATAAGCGTCTTCTCTAATTGCGGTGTTTGACCATGCGCAAAGTGGAAGTCAGGCATTACGGCATCAATTTGTTTGCATTATTCCTTCATGTATCACAAAGACATTTCTAAATACATAGCATATATTATTAACAAGATTAACAGAAATAAATTAAGCAGAGTTCTAGTATAAACGCCAAATGCATATCCTAAATCTTGTAGATAATCTCGGTAACAATGATACAAGTAACTATAGGGTAACTAAAGAATGGAGGAGTAATTATTACACCTGTACGGGGAACCCCACCCTAACGTTTGAAAGGATCATATTGAATTTGAAGAATATTTTGCTTATTATGGCTTTAAGAAAAAAAAATCCTTGACAGTAACAGAAAACTCAAATAATTTGGGCTATGATAAAACAGATTTAGAAAAATTGTTTCTAAGATCTAAAACAAAAATTAGTTTTGCACTTTATCTCTAACATTACAAAATCTATCCCGTGTTTAAAATATTATGGTACAAATAATTATTAACACATGGGAAATTAAATTCAGAAATGAATTAAACAAATGACGGCCAATTTAGTTATCCCTTAACGCTCATAATCTCGGAAAGTTGGAAACTGCATGAATTTGCAGTGGAGTAAACACCGGAAACGTGTTGAACGGAAACAAATTGAAAGCATTAGCCTTACTCACCATTTTTCATACATATTACGTAAACAATATTGCAACAATCATTACTCAATTTTAACATTAAATCACAGAACCATTTTAGATTGCTGTCAATATAAACATTTGTGTCAAAGCAACCACATATTTGATGAGCATAAAATTCAGTCTTGATTATTCAGCCTACTAATCTCAGTTTTTACAAAGTACCTTCAATCTTCATTGAAACGAAAAGTTTAACATCATCAAAGAAAAACAATTAACTACAATAATCTACTGACAATGAAGTGAAAACTCAACACAGATAAGTGACATCCTCCAAAACTTCCGTGATTTACTTGAAGAATCATCTCGTTGACACAAAATGGTTTTTAAGTATTAGCATGCCTCCAGTCCTAGTTTTCAGGGTACCTTGCGAAAATTTCTTTCCAATTTTGTTAATCCTTCAACTGAAAAAGGTAATCACAGGCTTCATTTGAATGTGGATTTTAATTTTAACATTACTTAGTAAGTAATTTTAGATGAATTGCTTTTAAGTATTATTTTTACTTTGTACTTTTGGAGATCGAACTTTTGGAGATGAGTTAGTCCCTTCAGCTCTGCAAGAACTATGTCACCATGCTTAACCTCTATTCCAACCGATTCCCTCGATTTACATTTTCTGCCTCGAAATTCTTTGAAACACAATGAAAATGCTTGAAGACCTGCAACAGAAATAAACATTTAAATTGCATGTTTCAATCCCCGCAGTTTCATATACTGTGCAAACACAATACAAATTTTCACCTTTTAAGGTTGTGATATTGGGATTCCAAATCCCGTCTGCAGTGTTGGAAGCAGGATCAAATCCCATGGGGCCACTAGTATCCACTTCGCAATCTAATCGACACTTGAGAGCCATCAGTTTTGTCCAGCGTTCACAAATCCTTGAAAATTGGTTGTTGTTTAGTCCACCGGTGTAAAGTATTTCCACGTTGGGAAACAAATTTAGCAATTTGACAAAATCCGAGTTACGCGTATCTTTCCATTTCCCGTAAAGGATTAGTTCTAACTCCTTGCAGGTATTGATTCTCACGTGGGAGTCCAAGCTTTAAAAAAAATTCTAACCTCCCGAATAATTTAGTAGATCGTTTATTACATTTAGAGTCTATCTAAATATATCCGGAGTAAAGTTACAAGAGGCAATATCGAGTTCCGCTAAAATGTGCAGAGGTGGCCATGAACTACTTTGAATGGGGTTGCGGGTGCCACTGGCCACGAATTGCAATTTTTTCAGAGTTTTTGCGTGCAACTTCAAAATATCTGACACCGTCTCGGGTTGACATCCTTCGTGATCAACACGTACTGTTTGCAATTTCAGGTTGGGATCCAAAAGAACTTGACGAAAGGAATCCTCATCGGAAGCGTCTAATGTACCATGTATGGCAATGTGATTGAGCTTCAGCATCTTTGGATCGTGTTTGCGAATAATCGAGATCACTTTGTAAATATTGCCGTCAGTGTCAGCTTCCAAGGCCTCTAAATTCGGAAAATGGGATAGCAACTCCATCCAAGGGACATCCCAGAAATTATTGCGGCGGCCTTGATAAAATCTGAGAAACTTTAAATTCCTCTGTTCTCCGAACTGTGGGTTTTGCCATTCCATCGATTCACTAGGGGTTGCGTGAAAATTAATATCGACCCTTTCCGCCACCAGTTTTTCCAGATTTGGACATTGCGTGTAAATAACATTACGGAAATCATCCATTTTGAAGCTGCAACCCTCCAGCTCCAAATATTTTATTGAATGACCGAAATGCTCCCAAAATCCTTTGTATTCTCTTGCATAGAAATACTTCAGCTTGTAGTTCTTTGCGTTAGAGTTGATCTCGATTTGAGCGAAATAATCTGTCACTTTTCTAGGTTCTTCTGAGCTTCCAGAAATTGTCACTTTTGATCTTGCCCACCATGCCTTATTGGAGTTTAAAAGCCATCTAGAATTTTTCACATTTCGGCATGATTTGAGATCTTTGTAGCCCAAATACTTGAAAATGTTTTCAAGCACCTGCAAAATCCAAAACATTTAAATATATGATGTCATCAAATGACTAATACACGCATTTGTTTTCAATCATTACAAAATAATAGTTAGGATCAACTCACAACGTCATTTAGCAGTGCTTCATGTGTTTCAACTTCCTTCTCAGTCTCCACGTTGTTTCGTAAAGCTTCGTCTTTACGTGATTTTGGATGTCTTGTGTACTTCATTTTAGACTCTTGTGTCAACTTAAATCTTTTAGACAGATAAAATTCACAAAAGCAGATTGTCGTTACACTCAGATGTAAAAGAAATAACAATTTTTAAAGAAATTGGTCCTTGATGGTTCTCTGTAGATAAAGATATTTTTAATCAGAATAATTTGAGGCATATACGCTCTGATGAATATTTAAAATTGCAGTTAATGCAATCAACCAAATTTGAGATGGACTCACAATTTATTTCCCGAAAAGCAAGATCTTTTGTGGATTTTGGTAATGCAACACAAGCAATATGAACTGTTTTGAAGATAAAAGTAAAGCTTGTAAACAAAGATTTAAAATGAGACGAGATGCGGGTTGTTGTAGGGGCACTCTGAGCACAGCAAATGATATCATTTGCTGCATCTCGGAACGGTTTTATGTATTCAGCAATGAAGCAAATGAATGTAAAGAATTTTTTAACGTATACACGTATTTTATCACAGCTGTGATGCACATGGGCTCATCTGTTGCTGCTGCTCGGGAGAATGTAAGTTTTGAAACTATCAAAATTTCAGTAATAAAGCTTTTGATAAACTGCTTTCTTGTCGCTTATGTGTGCATATTATATTTCTCACTCAATCAACAATCAGTTTTCGATTAGCAAAGGTTATTATTTAATTCTCAATGGAGAAGGAAAACTAGAATAACATAAAATATTAGATTTAGGAGCTTTTAAACACATGCTAAGTCTTTACAAGTAGAACTGCTAGTACCAAATTAAGACAAAATTAAATTTCTTGATTTTGAAATTAATTTTGAGCAAATATTTCACACATTTTTATGAAATTAACCTTGAAAACTAATCAGATTCAAAATGCAAAATTATTGTGAAGCAGACGCCTACAAACCTGATCACGCCCAATGGATTTAAATTCTAATCATTTTAATCATTTAATGGCTTTAGGAAAAAATTCAAAATCTCAACAATTATTTCGTTTCAAGCAATTACATCTCCAACCTTATTATAGTACTAATATAGAACGGGACGAATATGGAATGGAAAATCGGGAGGCTAAAGCTTCAAGTATGATTTAAGTCTGACATGATTTGGGTTATGAAAACGCGCAAGTTGAAAGCCTCTGACTTTATTAAGAGGGAAAAAAGGGGGTTTACTCAATTGAAAATGATTAATGAAAACGTAAACGATTCAAATGTACTCTCCAATTATCTTATTTTTTAAATTTTAATTATTCGGAATGAGTAATTACGACGATTAATTAGGTTATATTAGAATGCAGAAAAATAATTGGTGGCGTCATTACCTCAAGAAAGATGGCGATTTTAAGCATTCATATTGAAAAAATACACAACAAGTTAATAGCCTTCCTAATTATTTTTGACAAATATGTAAATCAAAATGTTAATAATATTATAAATGCTAACATGCTATCTAAGTACCGTTTGCTAATTATAATCTAGATTATTAGTAATCGTTAACTAAAACTGAAATATCTAGACTTTCCTCTCGTAAATTAGAATACAAAAATTTAAACAAATATCCCATGAGACAAAACGATTACAAACGGCGGCAAAACTTTAAAGACCATAATACTCAGTCTTAAATAATCAGTCTAGTAGCCATATTTTTTCGAAATTATCTGTTTCCCTTTGTAAAGGGTATCTGGCGAAAATTTCTTTCAAAGCCTGATCATCCTTCAACTGAAAAGGAAAAGAGAATACGTGTTATAAATATTGTTGAATATTTTGATGATTCGGTATAAATAACTTATAAGTGTGATTTTGACCTCAAAATTTTCGAGCTCAACCTTTTTGAGATGATTTAGTCTCTCAAGTTCTTTCAGAACTACGCCACCATTCTTCAATTCTATTCCCACTGATCCCCTTCCTGCATACTTTTTCCCTCGGAATTCTTTTGAACGTAGTGAGAGTGTTTCAAGATCTGCAATCAATGAAGAGTCAATTGAAATTAAATATTCCATAACAAATTGTTTCAATCTTAGCGATGCAAAGTCTTTTCCCAACAATTTACCTCTCAAATTTGTAATGTTGGGTTTACGATTTCCTTCTATAACCATGGAATCAGGGTCAAATCCCAAAAGCCCACTAGTATCCACTTCGCACTCAAAGCGATCTATAAGAGTCACCAGTTTCGTCCACCGCTCACAAATCACAGAAAACCTGAGATTGTTAAGTCCATTGGTGTTAAATGTCTCCACATTGGGAAACAAGTTTAATAATTTTGCAAAATCCGAGTTGGGAGTGTCTTTCCGTTTTCCACAAACGCTTATTTTCAATTCTTTGCACGTATTGAATCTCCAGTTTGGGTCTAAATTTTTTAACAAATTGGAACCGGCCTGGTAATGTGCTTGAAAATTTCTTAGATTTCGAAGGGAATCAAAAAAGCTCGGAGTAAACCGATCACGCAGAATGCCCATAATGCCCAACACCTCCAAATTGAGCAGAGGTTGCCATGAAGTACTTTCAATGCTGCTACGGTTTCCACCACCATAAAATGTAATTACTTTAAACTTTTTGCGTGTGAATTCACAATATCTGCAAGAGTGTCTGGCTGACAGCAGTCAGGACTAATGCGAAGTGTTTCAAAGGACAGCTTGGGATTCAAAAGAGCTTCACGAATGGACTGCTCGTAGGTGACATCTGATGTGCTATGAATGGGAATGTGATGGAGCTTCAGCATCTTTGGATCGTGTTTGCGAATAGTGGATATCTCTTTGTAAATATTGCCGTCAGTGTTCGATTCCAAGGCCTCCAGATTGGAAAAATGGGATAACAACTCCATCCAAGCAAGACACCTTCCTGTTACTGAGCCCTCCAAGATGAAGTCGGAGGAATTTTAGGTTCTTTTGTTCTCCAAATTGTGGGTGTTGCCATTCTATCGGTTCTCTGGCACTGGCGTGCGAATGTATGATGACACCGTCTGCGACTAATTTTTGAAGATTTGGACATTTTGTGTAAAGAGCATTACGAAATTCTTCTAAGTAAAGCTGCAGTTCACCAGCTCCAAATGTTTTATTGAGTGTCCAAAATGCTCCCAAAAGCCGTTGTAATGTCCGACTTCAAAACCCCTCAACTTGTAGTTTTTGTATTGCAATGAATCCAAGTTTGTTTGAGATACTTTGTGATCTTGCTTGGTTATTTAGAGCTGTCAAAAATTGCCACTTTTGATCTTGCCCACCTAGCTTTATTGGAGTTTAAAAGCCATCTGCAATTCTTCACACTTCGACATGACTTAAGATTTTTGTAGTCCAAATATTTGAAAATGGTTTTGAGTACCTGTGCAAAATCATAATATTTATATACAAGAAGTCAGAGAGGGGGTGAATGTGTACAATGGATTTATAATTTTTACGACTGATAAACTAAACTTACAACATCATTTAGCAGTGCTTTCGGTGTTTCAACTTCCTTTTCAATTTCCTCATTGTTTTGAACATGTTCTCCGTCTGGTAATTTTGTATCCCGTGAGCGTTTCATTTTAGAATCTACCGAAAAATTAATAATCGCTAATTTCAAAAAGATGTAATTGTTGCACTAGTTTTAACACGTGTCAAAGGAGAAAAGTGTCCAGTGATTTTAAAACTGATCAGAACGATTTAACAAGCGATGCGTCTGATAAATATTGAAAAATCGAGGTAACTCAATCAATTAAATTGATGAATGCTATAAAGTTAATTTTCTCTAGGAGTTGGCAGTGAAATACAAACCAACCTGACTTTTTTGGGGATTAGGCAAAAGCTTGTCAACAAACTTAAAAATTAGAGGAGATGCGGGCCGTTATAGGGGCACTCTGAGCAAAGTAAAATGCAGCATATTTTGGGTTCAGGAACGGTTTCATGCTTGAAGCAAGCTAGCAAATGCATCTAAAATATTATTCATGAATGCGATAAACACGTGCTTGTCAGCTGAGAAGCACCTGGAGAGCATGGCAGTTACCTGATCAGTAGCAGGGAGAATAAAATATATTTTTAAAGGTGCTTCCAGTTCTAAATCTATATGCAATATTTTGAGTATGGAAGTAAATGGTGTGAATTTTTAGGACTCCTCTACTAGTTGGCTGGAAATTTGAAAAAGCCGCTTAATTAGAAATTTATTTAAATTGCAATGTCAGACGAAGGTATTAGTCCCGAGAGACATCTACATTTCACTCAATTTTTATTATAAATAAAATTTCATTTAAAACACAATCGTAAAAATCAACTTTGTAACTCTATTTGCACTGGAATGTACGCCACACATGTGAAAACAAAGGTTTCCAAAGCTTAATTATTCGTAATAAGTGAATACAACGGTAATCAAAATTGTAAAGACATAAACACCAGTGTTTGTTGACGCCCAAAGTCTCACCAGAGATAATGACTGCAGGCAGTTGTGTTGAAAATAAACCTGCGTACAAAAAGTTTCTATTTGGCGAAAGGAAGACATTATTTATAATGCAAAACATGCAAGATATTAATACAAGTCATATTACTGGTTAGTAGTTCTAAAATGGCACATAAGCACTATTTTTATTTATAATTAGTATATGAAAGAAGAAAACGAGTGGATTTTTTTCTATGATAAATTTTGCCATAAAGATTTACAACATCGTCCTACGCTTCAGAACAATTAAGCAGTTAAGTACTGGGGAGTACAAAATTCAGTCTTGAATCATCAGTCTGTTAACCTTATTTTGTACAAATTACCCTCTATGGTCTTCATTCAAGTTACAAGTTTAACATCAATTAAATAAGCATTTAACTAAAATAATTTGTTGACAGAAAATGGAGTTTACATAAAATAAAATTTGAGACAAACATGCGCAAAGGCAGAGCTAACGGTTATTAGATTTTTTAAGATTATTAAATTTTTGCAAAATGTTCAATGCTTAATCTAAAACACGCTTCAATAATTCTAAATCATTATATGAGTATAAAACCTTGACACAAAATTAGTGTGATTTTCTTGCCCTACAAATGTCTTCTACAGGAGGCACGACAATCATCTTCCCGAAGGCAGTACGTCTTACATGTCAGACTATTTAGTGTTTACATACGTTATGATTAACTATGTTTGCCTTGTAATTTTGGATTTGGATAACGATTTTTAAATATTATATCATAACTATTATTACTACATTTTAACCAAATATTCATTCTTGTTGTAATTCATGTAACGATTAAAAAAGTTTTTCCAGGCATATTCTTCTGCCACTCTATCTTTCTATGCTAGAAAATTTATAAAGTCAACGGCGTCCCAATTTTAAAGTAATACAGTTACAGTTAACAATATTTTAACTTAAATTTTTACAAAATTATCATTAGCATGCTTTAACCAAACGTATACTGAAATCATTGCAAATCCATAAAGTTCACTGGGACAGAATATTTTTAAATTTTTACAATTGAATTCTGGTACTAATACAGATTGGTCGGATGTTGACAATGGAATTGCTTCAAGTAATGAATGGGGTAATTTAAATAAAACGAATCGTGACGACAAGGAGTAAAATCATTTAATTTGTCATTGTCATTTGTACATTTGGCATCAAGATTCCGCAACTTGTTTGACTTTTCCCTATTATTTGACCCCTGACATTTAGAATATAGAGTGATATTACATACAGACCGTAAAAAATTGTTTTGGAACTCAGTATTTGCAGAAAAAATATTTATTGCGTCGCATTACTTAATAGTAATAACTATTCGGGTGTAAACCCGTAACAAACTAACTACTGAAAGCACTGTCCCTCCTGCGATCATTTGTCGACACGTACCACCCTGTGACGATTTTTCGTATTTAATTCTTATTTGCAATGGCATAATAATTGGTGTTATTCTGCAATAAATTTACACAAATAAAATCAAAATGCCACCTCTGATTTCATAAACCATTAAATTCATATAAAGGAAAACTCTCAGTCTTGATATCCCAATGTGCTTATCTTTTCGCCAGAGTATTTACTGAAAATCTCCCTCCAGATCTGATCATCTCCTTGTAACTAAAAATATTATTCAAAATAGGATAAACATTTGAAAAGTATGACAGTAAGCATTTATGTTAGCTCAAAATTTACGTCATAATCTCTTAGCTCAAACTTTCTGAGTTGACAAAGCTGCCCAAGTTCTCTGTGAATGTCGCTCCCGCTCTTGATTTCAGTACGCCTCATGCGGCAATCATTTGTTACCCACTTCACTTTTGAATGCATGCTAATCCTTTGTAGATCTGTATTCAATTGAACCAAGATTAATTGCTTCGTTCACAATGCTACCATTGACATTCTATAATTATTATATATTTTAAGACACAGGTATTTAATTTTTACCTTTCAAATTTGTAATATTGGGTCTACGAATCATTGAGATGGCTTCGAAAAGTTCAGGGTTGCCATCGGTTGCCTCGAAATTCTGACGGAAAAAAAGTTTATCTTGTTCATTTTAAATTTCCATTCAGTTTTATAATAGAAGCATAATATTATCAAGATTTCACATTCATAATAAGACCTGCAAATTCGGGAAATGAGATAATAACTCGTTCCAAGACACAGGCAAAAAGTAACCAAATATTTTAAGAGATTTCAGGTTTGTTTGTTCCCCAAGCTCTGGTTTCTGCGGTTTTAAGTGTTCCACATTGTCAGTTGTCGTATTTTTTCTGAGGTGGAATCTATTTAAAACTAATTTCTCCAGGTTAGGACACTGAGAGTACACATATCGGCTCTACTGAATGAAATTCCCCATAGTTGATTTCCAGATATTTGATGGAAGGCCCTAATCGCTCAAAAAAGTACAAAGTGGTTTCACACTCGTCGTCATAATGTTCAAAGTTGTAGTTTGTGGCCTCTGACGTGATCTCGGTTTGCTCGAGATAATCCCTAATTTTGCCTGCTATTCCACGACTTTCCACAAATTCCTTTAGTTATTGCCCACCAAGCCTTTTTAGAGTTTCAAAGCCATTGACGATTTTTAACACCTCGACATGACTTGAGATCCTTGTAGCCCAAATATTTGAAAATGTTTTGAAGCACCTGGAAAGAATATATTATTCTTGTCAGAATAGATTAACAGGTGAATTAGCGCTGAAACTTGAACAAATCATTAGATAGCATAAAAATACGAAGCCGGCCCTTTCAGCGGGTGGGTGCATTTTTTGCGGAGGACGTGAAAGTGAAAATGTGTCCGTTGAAAGAGCCTAGACCCTAAAAATAAGCACTCACAACATCATTTAGCAGGGCTTTGTGTGTTTCGTTTTCTCTTTCCGGTTCTACAGTGTTTTGTACATTTTCTCCATTCGATGATTTAGAATGCACGGAATGCTCCATCTCGTCCTCCTTTCCTGAATCACTTTTTATACAAATTATGCAAAAAAATGTTCTAAATAAAGTCTGATTAAAAAACCGTAAAAACAATGGCTATTTGAGAAAAACCCTTACAAAACGTGTGTAAAGTTATACTTTTTTTACTGGTGGATTATTGGTCGTGAGCAATGTTCATTCAGCATTCTTTCATGGAATGTTTAAATCTGTGACCAACCGTTCAATATTGTTTGATGAAGCTACCCAGGTTATCCATTATTTTGATGAAATTCACTGCATAATATTTTTATAATTGACAATGCAACACATCACATATTTCACACCCTAAAACCAAAACAACGGTTTGTTGACAAATTTTTCATATGAAATATTTCAGGTAATCTGGTGCTAGTTTTGGGGGCAAATTGAATACAATTGAATGCACTGTGTGCTTTGTACGTAGGAACGGTTGCATGTACTATGAAACAGCACAACGCCAGATCAAGATTGCAACAACGGAGTTGAATGCAAGCTTGTCAGCTGTGAGAACCAGAATAAATAAAATATTCCGTGTGAGGAAGTGAAAGGGAAGTGATACGGCTTGTTACGGCATTTAATTCATCATGGAAATGACGTCTTGTTTGCAAAGAACAATGAAACATTTAAACAGAAAAATAGATTACGTACTACATACAGATGCTGATGGAATGGAAGGAATGTCATCTTCATGAGTAATTATCGAGTTTTGTATACAAGAATAATATGCACACTTTATGGATATTGATTTTCTTTTGAATTAAATGGAAATGCTTGAAGATCTGTGAGAGAATAAACACTCTATAATTATATACCCAAAATTCAACGGTTTCATACTTGCATGATGCTTAATTGTCTTTACACCAATTCACATTAAATGTTTGTAATTTGAATTAAGTGAGGACTCCAAATCGGAGACATACAACATTTCCGAGTAAAACTAATTGTGTTCCTGTGTAAAATGAAGGACTCGTTCAATTGTGAGAATTGAAATATGAAATTATTCAACGTATAATCGCGATGTTATGTGTGCGAAACTTTTATTTCTAGTTGATTGATTACATGCTCACTTTTCGTCAATGACATCTTTCTTTACAAAGGCTAGCACACAGATAATTCTGAACTACTGGAAACCGTTTGGAATCTTGCAATAAAAACCAACTCGGCAGACGGGCAGTTGGAGTTACGCTCTATCAAATCGCCCACTCGCTAGATCGGCCTTCGTTGGGCTATATGCAATTCAAAATCAACAAAGTGCTAAGTTAAATGCGGGCTTAAACTCTCAAAACATTAACATGGTTTTTCAAATGAATTACAAATATATAGAATAATACGTTTTTGCCGTTAAGAAGAAAGCAATCGCAAGCCACATTTTTAAATCTTTGAAGATTTTGAAGGTCTTCATTTGGTCTTGCAGTGGAAGAGTTTTGTTAAACAATCTATTTTAAAATAACTGCGTATTTCTACGAAAAGGAAAAGTGACGGTGTTCTTCCTACGGCTCCCCAACAACTCTTAAGCATTTATGCAATATGAAAGTGTGCTGCTTAGGAAGAACAATGGAACAAAGGAAAAAGGAAGATTGTGAAAAAACAATTGATTGTTAAAACGATAGATGTGACATGATAATGTTGATATGACAGTTGCCATCTCTTATTTCGATAAACTATCTCCAAACATAAGAGTTGCACATTAAGTTATGAGTTGGTGGCAAATACCAGCCATGCTATACGCTAATGTTGTTTCAATGCCAGCACCACATTTTCAGAGCCTTTTAGATCTTAAGGAAGTTCCCATGAAAACACCTCGTATATTCCAAAAAACAAACCAAGTTGATACTTTTTATTTCCATAATGATCACCTCAAAAATATCCATAAAAATATAACAATTACTATTAAAGGTTTTATATCGTGGTACGCAAATAGGTCGGGAATAAATTTTGAGATAAGAATTCATAGGGCTAAATTTTAATATTTTACTAGAGTTCATGGTGAAAATAGAGAGTTATTAGAGTGCATAAAATATATAGTTTTCTGTGTTTTATGTATTACCAACTAGCACTTACAATTAAATTGAACTATATGTATACATATATTAGTGTGCGCATTTACGAATACTGATTTAATGATTTGCTATAATAAAAATAGAATGAAGAGTTGTGGTTCTGCTTTCACTTTATTACTTGCCATTCGATTTGTCAACATCAAGCATGAAGATGGATCCCACCATGCCGCCAAACTGCACAAATAGAAAATGAAAATGAATTGCATGGCTTTATAAATTAGCAAGATTTCGATTTTCAACAAAATGGTATATGCATTAGTCATATTTCATAATGAGAATCAAATACCTTCAGAAGAAAACTTTCTCCGACAACGAACTCTCCCGTTCCCAATCCCAATATATTTAGCTTGATTTTCTCCAATGCGAATTTGGCTTTCTGTATGAATTCGGACTCTTTGCTGCGCATGGCCCAGTTGATGATCCAATGTTGCAATACCGTGTTCTGAGAATGACAAAAATATTCTATATTAATTGTGCATGAATAAACAACACACGAATATGGATACCAATCATAGGTATATTATATGTCGCCGTCAGATAACCTACTTTTACAGCAAAAGGTTTTATTGAACACATTTCTAAATTAAAATTATGCGTTCAACTTACGTATCCGTTTGTCTGTTTTGCGATGTAGAACGCAATCGACACCCTACAGCAAGTGTAAAACAGATAGAGGAATTGCCATGTTGGGGCCTGAGTTTCCGGTATTCGTATGAGAAAGTACGCAAACCTCATCACACTGTACGTGAGCGTGGCTTTTAGCAATCCATCAAAAATGACATTGACTGCTTTGTTTGTAGAAGATAGGCTTTCGTAGTATGCCCAATCTCCAGTGGGGGATTCCAGAGTTGCCATGTCGCTCGCACTGTTGTCAGTGGATTTTTCCGTTCTTTGAATTCTCGCATTAAGTCGTCGGGTGTACTTGAGGAGACACCAGCAGGCAACAATCATCAGGTCCACTCCTATCTCCAGCTTCATTTCTTTGCAGAATTTCATAAGCATATACAGAAGCGCCATGCAGAGTTTCAATGCAAGTGGTGACTCTGCGATATCTTGAGTAAGATGATTGCTCACGTTGCTGTTGCTAAAGTCTTCTGCATTCCAAACATTGATGTCGTTAGACAATTGTAATGACCTGTGCTCAATCATTTTTTCGAACGACCAGTAGGTAATTGCCTTATCAAATCCGCATTGAAGGAGACATTTGAGAATTGTCATGATAGGTAATGCAATCATTAACCAGTCTTCTCGCTTCCACTGGTTTTGATTTCTCTGAGTTTCTTCAAACTCATTTAGCTCATCCATTTTTCTCAGCATGTGGCTGATATTTTCATGAAGAAATGCAAACAAGCGAATCATGACGAGTTGCGCAATAATAGTCATCACGTGGTACCCAAAGTTCACAAATTTCATAATTCCTTGGTCAGCAAGAAAATATAGCCAAAAGAACTTTGCGTCAAAGAATGACATTGTGATTGCAAAAGCCGCAGAAGTCCAGAATGCCACCTATGAAATTTAATTAGAAATTGACATATGTGGTCATGCAATCAGAAGAAATGAGTACAATTAGACCATTTACCAATTTATTTGATTTTTTCAGTAAATAACTAATATCTGGAAAGCACTCACGCAAAGATTTTTTTGAATGGGCCCTGTTCTATTTGTTATGATACTCCAAATAAATCCAAAAATTTAAATTGGATGCAAAAAGCCTGAAATTTTGTTACCTTTAGTAGAATGTTGATAAGACGAATGAATCGGCTTCGGTAGAGTTTGAATTCCAAATTTGGAATAAAGGTACTCATCCCCATGTAATGCATGAGTTGGAGAAATTTACGCAGATAATTTCTCTTTCCTGGGTGCTCCGGAAAATTCCCTCCAGCCTCTACGTCCATATCTTCCATTGTTTTCACATGTGTCTCCATCGCAGTCGCTATTGAAGTCGAGCTCCCTGCACCAAAAGTGTTATTTCCTCGAGCAGTTGTGGCATTAAAAACGACATCCGGATTGTGGTTAACAGAAGAACTAACCTGGATTCGTCATGCAGCCTGAGTAGCACCTTCAGAACAGGGAGCAATTTGCGCCATTTTGGCAAAAGTTAAAATGTGGGTGAAATTTAAAAAACGTGCAACTTCATTGTTAATTGACGAATGCTATAGACTAATGAGACATACGACTAATAGAGAAAGCTGTGAAAAGTGAAACTAATTTCCGTCTTCCAAATATTTTTTTAAACAAGCAAAAATCACTCTGAACAAGCTTAAATTAAGCTTAAATCGATAGATAGTGTTGCGAATATATATAGGTACAATTATTTTTTCAGGAATGCAATCTAGACAGCAGACCACGACCAATGCCAAAATTGGTCTAATGCGAAAAGTGTGAGTTTAATCTGTTTAGTAGCTTACGCGCCTTCAGGTGTTTACAAAAGAGAGAAAGCATTTTTCTCTTTAGCTAGGAATATGAATGTACATTCCACATCATTACTGCATCATTATAGGATTTATTATAAATTACCGTGTAAGGGTTGCCATTACATGTGGAGACGGTATAATGTTCATCGCTCTAAAACATACAGCTATAGTCAAGAGTTTCTAACGATTTATTAAGTGTAAGCTGTTGCTGTAATGGACATCCAATATTATAGGAAAGTTGACCCATGTTGACTGTCCATTGGGATTACTTTGTGTACAGCATAATTTCACTGTGTTTTTACAGGTGTTTATAAACAATCCATTAAAAACTGTATACGGGGTAAATAGGCATTTACTCAGCAATGAAAAAAGAGCAAATGTTACATACCGTATCCGCGCAGCAATGAGCATATCACAACTATATCTTGTGAGCTTGCAAAAATACGTGCAAGTTAAAAACACATAACTGTTGATTGTTAGGATAGGCATTCAGTCAGGAGGGATAAATGCATCTAAATTATTCATGCTCCCTAGCAAGAAGGGTGAATATTGGTGGTAGGTAAATAATGTCCTGTAATGCGTACTGCTAAAGAGAATATCACGTAATATTTTGTTAGACAGTTTGGTATTATTGTAATTGGACACCGCCCATTCCCGGAGCCGGTCTAGGAGCTTCTCGGTAAAGACTCTGAAAATGAGCATTATCTCTTCCCCATTGATTACTCTTCGCTTCCTTCAAACTGCACTGCCTCCAAAGCTGAGTCATCATAAAAATGGAAACGTAACCTTTGAAGGTTAAATGCGTTCCAGAAAGAAGGGATCCAGGCAATATTGATTTACTTCCACTGACACAGTGACGTAGTTTCAAAACACATGGCTGCTGTCCTTTGTTCTTTTGTCTCATCTTTACACTGTAAAAAAACAAGTATGAATTCATGAAAACGGCAAACAAATATGAAACATAAGCTGTACAAATTTAAGTACGTGATGCTTATTATCATGCGCTTTGAGTCATTACACGAGTCTAACAATTATATTTTGAAAGTTGTTATCAATTCAAATTTAAATGCTTAAAAATTAGAGAGTAAAAAATGTTGCATAATCACGATACAAATAATGATACTATCAAAATGATTGTTCTGAAGAAATGCTACATTTAAAAGATTTGTTGCTTCGTTAGAGATTCATCGGTGAAAGTATGCTTGTCATTCTAATGAACAGTTCGTTTACCTGACTCCAGCAACCTTGTAATTTTTAATAAAAACGACTTGTACACTAAAAGTTCATTTTTATTTTACTTTTAACTTGTTATAAAATATGAAGATAAATAGTGAAAATTAAGTGCGTTTTTGTTTAGATTTAATAACACGAGAGAATCAAATGTTTAAGAAAAATTCAGGTGCACAGTGAATCACGCATCATCTCAAACTCATGCAATGCAATTCAATAAATGAATGTGCATGTTGTAAAGCTATTTCCATCCCTATTTCCGACATCGTTTATGGATGACTCGAAAAGAAATGACCAAAACTCATCGAAATCTCAGATGCTATATCAATTAACTCATTAGAAAAGTGATCTGAGACAAAGTACCATTTAGGATAACTAAGATCTAAACCGTCAATGTTAAATATTATGCAAGTGATAAAGCGCCTTTCTCTTGAGCTGGGGATTTAACCTTTCCAAGCATATAGATGTACATTCTAAGTCGGTATTGCAAGTGTAAGTGGTTCATTAAATATTACGGAGTAAGTGTTGCACCTTGACATGGCATATTGTTCATCCCAATAAAAACATAAAGCTTATAGTTAGATGCTTAAAACACATTCCTAAGTGCAAATTGTGTTTTTACAAGTGGGTAAAAACAAATCCATGAAAAATAGTTTACGGGGGCTGAAGACGCATCTACACTGGAATGAGAGAAAGTGCGAATGTTACTATATCTGCGCAGTAATTTGGCTTGAATATAACCATACTATATCGTGTGAGCTTACAAAAATAGATCCATGCATGTTAAGCTATTTACAAACACATGTCTTGCTTCCTGAGGTAGGCATTCTTTCAGGAGGGAGAAATGCATCTAAAATATTCATGATCTCTAGCGAATAGGGTGAATATTGGTGGTGGCAGAGAAAGTCGGAAACGTGTACTGCAAAAATGACGTAATATTTTTGCTAGACGGTTTGTTATTATAAGTGGAACCCGCACGTTCTTGGAGCCGGAGCCCTATGAGCTTCTCTGAGAAGACTCCGAGAATGAGCATTATTACGTTCCCATGGATCCCCCTTCTGCTCCTTCAAAACACGTTTGCTTCCAAAGCTGAGTCATCAGAAAATGGAAACGTAACCTTTGAAGGTCAGATGCGTTTCAAAAAGAAGAGAACCCGGCCATATTGATTTACTCCCACTAACACAGTGACGCAGTTCTTTAAATATTTTGCACTGGACGCTTGGATCCATGAGAAATCTAAGAAATATGTAACATGAGCTGTACAATTAGCAAAGTAGTTGCCTCTCATTATCTTTGTGGCTTAACACATTAAGTCGAAGTACTTTATTTGATAGGTTGTCATGGATCAAAACTTAAATGTTTTGAAATTGCAAATGATCCCTGACATATTGACGCAGTTTTGAAACACATGACTACAGTCTCTATATTTGTTGCTTTCTCTCATCTTTTCACTGCAGAAAAACAAGTATGAACCCATGAAAAATGCAAACAAATATGAAATATAAGCTGTACAACTTTAAGTACGTGATGCTTATTATCATGCGCTTTGTGGCTTAACACATTGAGTTCAGATATTATATTTTGCAAATTGTCAATTCAAATTTATATGCTTAGAAATCAAAAAGGAAAATGTTACATAACCGAGATACAAATAATGATCCTATAAAAATGATTGTTCTGAAGAAATGTAACATTTCAAAGATTTGTTGCTACTTTTAGAGATTAATTGGAGAAAGTATGCTAGTCATTCTAACAAGCAGGTGGTTTACCTGACTCCATCAACCTTGTATTTTTAGTAAAAACGACTTGTACCCTAAAATTTGCGTCATTTTACTCTTAATTTGTTACAAAATATGAAGATTAGAATAAAACATGAGTGCGTTTTTGTTCAGATAATCCATGTAAATATACACCACTTTTTTCCAAGAAGGCAACGGCACGGAAAGAAGCCCACATCTTTGTTCATTCGCTTCTCAGCACATAAGGTATATCAAAGACACTGTCCATAAATTATGTAACGCAATAGAACACTTCCCATAAACGAATGTGGACGTTGTTAAGCTGCCGCTGAACGACCCCTCCCAATTTCTGATATCGCCTATGAAGGAACTCGAAAAGACATGATCCAAATTCATCCAACTCGTAATGGCATCCACCAGTACAAATACAGATTTTGAGAAGCTTCATCCAGCACAAAACACATTTTATAAAGTCTAATTGTAAGTGGACTTTTACTCATGTC
>JAQIXX010003066.1:0-21320 GCA_034700605.1 Willowsia nigromaculata
TCTATTGTTTCATGCGAACAATGGATGAGATTAGTGAGTATCGAGCGTTGCCCCGGTCGAGATCTGGGACTACACCATTGGGATGACAACACATGCCTTAACTTTAACCCAGTAATTGATGTCCCGTATGTATTTACAATGTTAAAAATAAACTCCAATGTAATGGGGAATTCGAGACGTAATAAAGAAATCAATTGATTATATATCAAGATATCAAGTTTAAAATAAAGATGAGTGCTTAAATCCAGTAGGAAAGTTCCACATTCTATTAAAAATTGGTTTCTTGTTTAGTCCTAGCATTTTATTCTTCGATGAAGATTAATATGCAACTTTCACGTTAACTTTAAAGTACGTCCAGTAGATTTTTACGTGCGAATCCAAATGATGTACAATACAGAAAAATCATAAAACTTGTCACATATTTAAGGTATTTTGCTAATCGTAGGCATAATCAAAAGTCTTGGTAACGCTTTCATTTAAACTTTTTAGAAACATATCATGAGAGCATACATGAAGACGCTTTTTACAGTAGGTCATATTTAACCAGAATGAAAGGAAGGTTTTTGCAGAATTCAAATTTGCTTTCGTCTTCAAGCTAAGAAAACAATCCTGGGAAAGAGAATAATGTGGTTACCCTGCTTGTTATTCTTACATTACTTATGGTTTGTCGTTTCCTGCGGCTTTTGACTCTATTTCTCTGAATTTGATTGTTCTAGACTGTGGTTGCTCAATGAAGGCTGCAAACCAAAATTTGCTAGGTTACGTTTTACAAGTAATGTGAAGGTTGATTCTGCGAATGACGCTCATTAGCATTCATCCCACTAACACTCCTTCTAGCTTGTGATCGATCTACTGATCGTCTTGCTTTCATAAACTGGCTCGTAGGATGGTACTCAAAAACAAATGTCAAGTGACGCTTGAATTGGATTCAAATTTAATAAGTAGCGAAAGCTATTTATTGAATTCATGCATGTCTGTCCGTCCGTCTGTCCGTGTGCACGATAACACGCTTGACCTTTGACATTTTAACCCCAAATTTGGTACACGTACTG
This sequence comes from Willowsia nigromaculata, assembly GCA_034700605.1. Taxonomy (NCBI): domain Eukaryota; kingdom Metazoa; phylum Arthropoda; class Collembola; order Entomobryomorpha; family Entomobryidae; genus Willowsia; species Willowsia nigromaculata. The sequence goes on from JAQIXX010003066.1 coordinate 1,053, forward strand.
GGCATACTACTAGCACATCTAGGAACAAATTTGGGGTCAATCGGTCAAAGGTCAGGAGGTCAATTTTCACACTCCAATGGTGTTTCTATGCTTTTTAAATGGGGACAAGCTATCTCTCGATAGAACCACATTACTCTGAGATATCTTAGTGGAGACTTATTCAAATACGAACAATGACGACCCGGTCACGAAAACTTACCAATTTATGGTCACCTGACGAAACATCGTCACTTTGGGGTCAACTGACGAAACATCGTCACTTTGGGGTCAACTGACTAAACATCGTCACTTTGGGTTCAACTGATGAAACATCATCATTTTGGGGTCAACTGAGGAAACATAACAACTTAACCGTACAGACAGATTCCGATACATATTCATTTTGGAGTCAAGATACGAAGCATTGTCGTGCGATTTCGCTACTTTGATACATCTTTGCTTGCGCAGTTTATTTTTACTGAGTATTCACGCATTTTTACCCGGTTGCGTTACTGATAGATACCTGGGTACACTCAAACAATGACTTGATGAATTATTTTCATTCGTCACAGACTATAAATTTTTACACGGCCAGTGTTCAAGCATAATATATTTCTGTGCAACTAATGTTATATATCAACCAGAACCAGAGATACGATCCGCAACCCTTTAATTCCATGTTAAAATTGGAGCCATCCCCAACTTTCCTTGCAACTCTTATATCTTTTAGTTTTCAGATTTCTAATCAAATCATAAAAAATAGAAGAAATGAACAAAAATGTGAAATGCTGAAAGGTATGTGCCTTCGAAAACTATATGACGAATTTTTCAAATTATGGAGATTGAGATTCGGCTGCTTTCAAGGAACGTGGTGTCACTTTGAGTAGTCGGTAATTCATAAATTCTGTAGTCAACCGGCTGGAAAAATGTTCACTTACGAATGGCTTCATTTTATGAATTCTGGGAGGTAAAAGACATTCTGTGGGAGTGAACTCAGGGACAAAGCTATTGCGGGAATCGGTCAATCCGGGAAATGGACATATTCCGGAAAACTGCCTTGCCGAGAAAGGGCCGGTAAAATAAAATATAAAGTGATAGTATTTAGGTATTTCAGAAGAAAAATGTATTCCTGACTGCACACCTGAAAACATTTTAAATCCGCCGAATCTAAATGCTCCTATTTATGTGTAACGCAGACTTTTTCTCTGGGAATGCACTTTCTCCCCATGCCATGTCCAACAAATTGAACCAATGTGAACAAATTGAACCTAATTGTAAATGTGTTTATAATCCGTCTGAATGCACGAAAGACCCATCCTTACCATTTTTCTGCCCTATTTTTGCGCTTACAGGATGTACTTTGGAACCAACCAAGATATCAGATATATAAAAATAAAAATCTCTATTCTGAACTGAGTTTCTCTACTTTAAAAGTATCTAGGTTATGGGATGGAAATCCGTTCTTCCATACATAGACTTATACTCCTTCCATGCATACTAAAGAGTCTGTGCAGGAAGATACATGAAAGCAATAAATCAAGCTGTAAGGTTAACACACCATCTACACTCCATCTGTTCATCACAATATCTGGTGCAAAGTATGCACCACTAGACATGACGTCATGTCCATGAGATGGACATAAGGCTATAAGGAACTATAAAATATTTGCAGCTTTCGTTCCAAATTTTTAATATGGATGTCACTCAGCTTTAACTTGAGAAACGTGCTTGAAAATTTTTATTGTAGCATCTTCAGGTGACACTATCACTCCGAGAATTCAGTTCCCTCTCTTCTTGCATCAGCATTGCATAGTACTCAAAAAAACTTTCTCCCGACTTCCTGCAATTACGATGGCTTCGAACTAGATCCGCCAAGCATTTTAAGCTCAAATTTGAGAAAACGAATAAAAACAGGCTTAGCGTTATGTAAGCGCTGAAACAGTTTGTTAAGAGGTTTATACTCATTGAGTAAACAAACTGAAATATTTAATGCCTGATAAAAAAGAGCAACAACAATTTGATAAAATAAACTTTTAAAACGAATGCGTAAAAGAAAGTGCTAACGCTGCTGGTACAAAAATCGCAAATCAAGTAAACCAAGTAAATCAATTAATGGCCTTAGGTTTGGGGATTAAACAAAAAAATCAGTTTTTAGGGGAAACTCTTAAAATAGTTTTTATAATGTATTTACATAACATATACCCAATTTGGAAATTTTCACAACTAACATGGAGTATGCGAGTCTAGTAACTTCTACTTTTCCTTAAAATTTGAAATGTTATGAAATCAAGCATGCTGAATTCATAGGTAATAATGATTTTCCTGAATGCGTAGGTTGAAAGGCTACAGAATACTGCGAAATTTCATGTATTTTATTGCGTTAAGAGTGTGAGTCTTCGGGTAAACATCATCCCACTACCATCGTTCTCACGTTCCGTCGAATTTCTGCCGCCACTCATTGCTACTCTGGCTTCCCAAACTACGGTTTGTGCTAGTGGTGATGGTGTGTTAAGTGAAAACAAATAAGGTTGGATGGTTCAATTTCTAAGAGATGCACACATAATAAAATACAATGCCACTGCGTATGGAACTTTTCAGTGTTCTGTAGCCCTTCAACTTACGCATTCGGGCAAATCAACATTACCAATGAATTCAGCACACACGATTTCTTAAAACTATGCTAATTATAAGGAAAATGGAGGTTACTAGATTTGCACATTCCTAGTAAGTATAAGAAAAAGGTCGGGTTGATACTCCCAAGCTTTTATTCAAACTTCTTAAAACCATTACATGAGGACATGCAAACGCTTTTAGAAACATGATTAAAAAGACGCAGATCACTGCGTCTTCGCATGCGATTGTCACTGAGCTCATTGAAGAGTATTTGATGGGTATTCTCTTTGCTATTCTTTGATCTTCTTTACTTGACATCCGTTATTGCACTAAATTTCCTTTTGATTAAAGTTCCCCGAAGCTTCTTCCTCGAGACAGTGGTTACCCACCACAAAAGGTTGCAGACCAAAATTTGCAAGCTCGACGTTTTGATGTGATGGCTGAACCCTGGAATGACGCTCATTCCCGTGAATCCCACTAACACTTCTTCTAGCTTGTGATCGATCTACTGATCTTCCTATGGCAGCCCATACATCTTTGTTAAGAAAACAGTAAACAAGAGATACAAAAAGTCCCTATAAAAAAGACAAACAACTTATTTTCTAGTTTTAAGAATGTTCCAATATAAAATATTAATATGTATTATTATTCATGCCTGAGTTGATCCAAAAAATGTATTCAGGGCCACAAAATACTTATTGTAATCTCCTCCCGGGTTGTAGAGTAAGAAAAGATTATTTATGCCAAGAACAGGAAATAGGAAAGCTGTTGCTTTGGCAGCTGCACTAAAAACAATATTTGAAAATTTTCATTATGGTTAGTGGCTCACTTATGTAATATATTTTTAAATAGTTTCTTTGTGGTGGTTAGTTGGCTTTGTTATACATTATTTGCGATGCATCAGGTCGAGTATGAGAGTTTCGTACTTTTACTAGAAGAATCCGCAAAATATTTGCTAGAAAGACACCATTCATCTGGAAATGATTGCAAAGGCAAATTGAGATTCAACCTATTCAGAAATAGCTACATGTTTGAAGACAACAAGAAATTCAAAGTTAAAAGGAGTAAAATTAATATTTTATTAAGGTTAAATTTGCTTACCCCCACTTCAAGCATAATTGGGCATAGTATGATCCATATTTCGTCCATCTCAGAATACCCATTCCAGCAACGCTCTTGTTTTCTTAACAGCATTGCCAATACATATAGAAGAACAAATGCTCCGGGAACAACTGGATACAATCAAATAGCATCACATATTTTAAAAAAAAATACCACGACCAAATCCATATAAAAAAGCAATTAAAATGAATAAAAAGTATTTACTTACCCCAACCTATAAAATAGTAAAGGAAAAGATGATACCCTGCTATGCAAGCCAGTGCACTAGAAATTAGTGTGATATTTAGAAAGAGTCCTTGGATAAACATCCAGCTTATGGAAGAAAAAGTGAAGAAGAGAAATCCCACTAAAATCGACTCACATAGGTAGTCCTGTTGCAAAATATCATAAATTGAAAATTTATTGAAAGACAATTATTGCTTAACAAAACATACAAATTCTATGTGAAAATTACCACGTCTCTGAAACTTGCGGCGTGGCCAAGTACATGTGGCTCTGCAATGACGAACATCAGTGAAGAGCGAAGAAACAAAGATGTCATTAAATGGACTTGGACTGTAACCCGATCGCATCTGAGAAGCCTTGAAATTTGAAAGAGATTATATCATATTTAGGGACAGTGAAATTTATTTTTCGTGCTCAAAAGTTTTTCTGTGAATTTAAATGTCCCCTACCAGCATGAAATCACAATATGGAGTAAGTTTTAAAAAAGCACCCGGTGCCGCACTAATCCAATAGATAAGCGGCTTTGTTTTTGCTATAGCCTCGTTTTTAATCCAAAGAAGCTTACAATTTTACGCTACCAGATAGTAAGCACCACCATGACTGGAGAAAACAAATTCAACGTAAGTTTGCATGCAGTGCCAGATACATCATAACATATCGAAATTTTCATATCCATATCAAATCGTATTCCCAAGTCACATTCATACCGAAAACAAAAATCTACCTCATTATTATGTCACAAATGATTTGGATAACACACAAGATGAAAATTTCGAATCCGATCATTTAAAAAAAACATTAACAATCCTTCATATAATGTGGGATAAAAATTCAAAGTAAATGTACTGTGGCATAGGTTTTTAGTTGGAAGCAATTTTGTTACGTTCAAGATTTTATTGAAAAAAACATGCTAATAACCACGTATTGAAAAACATTTAAGATTTTGATAATGTATTTTTGAGATAAAGATATGACATGTATGCATGGCATATTATAAGTCACATCATATTCAAAACGGCATATATTTATATCTTAGGCAGATACGAATATGATCTGATTACCTGATATGGATGTGATATTAAAAATTCATACACTCAGGATATACATGACATTCTACTTGGAGGAAACAAAATCAACAAGTGTAAAATTTAAATCCCGTCATGTTATTGTTCCAGAAAGAGAACACAGGATGTGAATGCTTCACTGATCGTGAGTTTTCATTTTGTAAATAATGAGCCTTGTGGCGCTTTCTTCATGGAGTGCCGGTTTGGCTAGAATATTTCACTAACATGCAGGCATATGGAATATATTATAAATGTTAGCTGTTTAACCACGAAGGTGCGTTGAAATAGGGGTATTCTGAATAGAGAATTCCTGGATTTAGGCTAAACAAATATTAGGCTGAACAAATCCGGGTTTTTCCTTACAACATGAGCGGATTTTGTAAACATAAGCAAATTCCTAGAGTTATGATAATCCTGTGTTATGCCATTGCTCAATCTCTATGCTAATAATTCACAACAAACACAAAATGCATCTATAGTTGGTATTCTGGTAACCCATGCGTTTTCAGAATGCACAGTTGGCTGCGTTGGGCCAACAATAAACAAAAATTTGAAAGTTGCATCACAAAGAGAACTAAATACTCTTTTAGAATTAATTTAAGGCATTTCTGCGTAAAAATAGAAGCTGCTAATATTCACTTGACTAATTTCTAAAAAGATGTTTCATTTGGAAACCTACAGCACCATTTTTATAACAAAGCAACAAAGTAAATGCCAAAATAACACGAATAAAGTTTGAGTGTGAATGACATACTGCAACAAAAACTATTTATTTTCTCAAGCCGTCAACAAAATTGTTACCAAACTTTTAGTTTTTTCACTAGCTCACTTATCTAGTTAGGTGTTCAGTCATTTGTAGGTTTTAATACCGATTTTTGATTTCAGGTTAAGGGTATAAAACTCCTTTAAAAATTAAATGGAGAATTGGCACATTGTACCCTTTACACCCATTATCTTTAGGGATTTCACAATGAGCGCTCTCATAATGACGAAACTTTTTATTGAACTTTCTCCAAATTTTTACAGTTTATTCTTCTAAAATACTCCCAAAAGTATTGAATTCCTTTTATCTAACCTTTTTTATATCCTAAGTTTCCATTTTAATTGAACTTCCTAATTTAAAAACTTGCTCGTCAACAAAAGTTAAACGTTTCACACTTTACGGATAAAGAACATGAAAGCTTTTGTTTTGTAGATGATGCAAAAAAAGTTTTAGAGAATAGCCGGAAAGCCCATGAGCCTAAAACCCCAGGGAAGTATAATTTTCACTGTTTGAATGCCAACACAGACATTTTGACGTAACAAAGCTTTCTATCATTTAGAGTTTGACCGTTCACCTATAAATTTTATTGCTTTTAAGTTCACGCCACATGACACTCTCATTTCCATGCAATTCTTTACTATTTCTCATTTCACTGCCAACCAAATTGGAAAACATACCATTCTTCATGTGTATTAAACTGTAAACCTGAGGATCAAGTAAAATGATTGGATGTAACAAAAACTCGCAAAATTTGACAAAAAGTATACCTAATTTACCAAAACTAAGAAATGGAGGAATAAATTATTGAGTCTAGCCTGGAGAACTGTGACCTTATGCTGTTTTTTCCCACTAAATTGGATGACGTGACAGCTAATGGTTCCCCGATACACTTATTTAATTTTGTATACAAACTATGAGCGATACACGCTGTATTTTCACTTGACAACCAATTTCCTTCTATCAAATATTCAAGAAAAAGCTGAAAATTGATAGAATGGGACCGTCTTTGTGGGCGTATCACTGGAGAGAAGACTTTCTTTGTTTGTGATTAGGGTTCAAGCCACAATACACATTTGCTGATTTTTTGTGCTTGAGGAAATGAAGAAAAAAATCATTTACCAGTAGTATTGCTTTAGACAGATAATTACATTACCTATAGTAATAAAATATCGCCAGCGATATTCCAAGACACACGAGGGAAATGGCCGACCCAAAAAATAGCATGTATTCCACCAAAATGAACAATGCATCATCTTCTTTCTGAGAATGTAAGAAAAAAATATAATCAGATTAGATCTTTAATTAAATTAATTCTGTTTGTACAAAAAGGTTGTGATTATTTATTCCAGGAAAGTTTACTTTCTTCCTCATTTTTGACCTAAATGAGCGAGCACATTCCTTGTAATTCGATTTTCTTCCTTGTGACCATGTACCATTCTTTAAACATGTGCGAGTGACACTTCCTTTTGCAATAAAAAATGGGAAACGTAAGCATTTTCGAGGATAGGTACATTTATTTTTTATACTTTTTTTTCATCCGTTCCACAACTGAACTGAGAAATCTAACCTTCAAGAGAAAATGAATGTTTGAGCTCTTCCTTTGGAATCACATCGGAACAGAGTCTTTTCACTATTGAGTCTGATGGGGTGGGAGGCCAGCAATAATAATTGTCCCAGGTTGCACTGCAATAAAGTTCTGATCAAAATATTCACATTTAATCACCAAACAATTAAATTTAGTTTTCAGAATTTTATTTCTACTAACCTGTTGTTACATTTATATCAGTGAAATTAAACCACATGTTGAGAAAGCAATCTGCTTCTAAATCTGAGCTAGTGTTCGATAAGAGGAATCTTTGGGATTCACTTAAAACTGAGTAGTCCCAGGTTCCATTGAATGGGTATTGATAAGACAAGTTCATACTTATAAACAGTTATTTTATAAAATATTGCTCTGTCTTTCAGATTCAATATTGTGAAAGTGGAAAGAAAAATAGCACAAACACTTTCTCACGAACTGGGGCGATGTAAAATATAGCCGAAATGCACGACCGCTTTCACTACTTTCACTAGCTGCGAGCACACGCAAGGCTGGATGGGAACTGGGTTGGCAGATGAAATACGACTTGAGTTTTAGGCGAGCGTGAACTAGACACGCAGAGAAAATGTATGGAAGCAGGAAGCAGAAAATCATTATGTGAAATGCATGGTAGCGATATATATAAAAAAAATTGAAAAGATGACAATGTATTTATCTGCCAAGTATTTTGATGTGGGAACAATAGTATACAATTTTTATAGAAAATTTAAATAAATACTTAATGTAAGTGGTTAGTAGCTTTGTAAGTGTCAACGATTTCCTGAAAGTTGATAGTCCGTTTGCATTCAGGTTGTGTAGTGTTGTCACTTTTCACTCACTTTCTCTTTTCATCGTGCAACATTTAGTGATGTCATATTTTCACAAGTATTATTATGTTTGATTGTAGGTTAAATGTCACAGAAATTTTTGTATCAAAAACTCCCATGAAAATTAAATTGATTCTTGCTTTGTATTTTCTATATACTTTTAAAACAGGAGATCACTCATCGTTAATGAAAATGTCAAATGCCATTACAACTGCTGACTCAAAAGTAGGAAGTCTTTGGAGTTGTCAAAATGAATTGAAAGTTTCGTTCTCATATATTTATTTGTACATATTGTGTGTGGGTATTTGGCTATAGAAATTTTCATCAACTTTTGACAAATGTACCGTTGTAATTCTCAAGTCACAGCAGCAGATATTTCAAATGAAATGACAAAAAATAAATAAAACGTATGCGTTGCAAAATGTCATGAAAATTGGCATGACAAATTATGCATGAAAATTCGAAAATGTAGGCTGATATTATATTTGACAGAATAGTAAGCTGAGATATTGCTAAAATGTTGTAAATTTTATCTCATAAATCCTATCATATTTTTTCCAGCTTCTTTGCACGCATAATACAAGCACAGTTGGATAGAAAGAAGGGATACTAAGAATATGGGAGGGTGCGGCTGTGAATAGAAGAGCAATTTCCTTGTCACAACATAGCTTAAGCTTTCAACTACAATCTTTTGTCAGTTGTATGTGATGTTATTTACATTAAAATTAATGGCTTCATTTTGCAATCATTGTGAAAATGTAAAATATATTATAACTTATAACGCATTATCATACATATAAGGTACTTGATGAGAATATAAAAAGAGAATAAATCAAGTCGTAAGTAGAGTAAGGCAGAATGTAAATCAAATTGGGTGTATATCCATTTGTAATACGAACGGCCAGAGTTTTCAGAATATTATGTGCATCTGTCAGGATCTAAGTCAGAGGCAGCAAATTTGCGTGAGTGATTTAAAATGTAAATTAATTTTCTTTTTCTTCTTTACCAACTGTAAACATTTGTATAGCTCTTTTTGTGAAGAGAATTTACGATTTTACTGAAAACTTGTCTTTACAGCTCGTTGTAAGCTTATTGGTAATTTTTGAGAAACTATTCATAGTTGTTTGACTTTGTGAACATGGACTCACTCAGTCAACTTTTCGTATATGAACTTGTCGACTTGTCAACTTGTCGTTTTAAAGTAGAAGCCAAGTCAGTACAAGTGAATATTGTAATGATTGACTTGTCACTTGATTTTTTCAGCGTTTTGAGGAGTGTAATATTTTCTCTGTGATAAAAGAGGTATTTTTTTGTTACAGTATGATTTCACTTTATTTTCGTGAATTGGCTACGTTTTCCTTTGGGCACTACCACTTTTTTTATTTCATAAGAGGTTTAGCTAAGAAAGTTTGCGAACTTATCTTAAAAATTGTATCTTTTCACCCCAGAGGCATTTCATCGTTTGTCCTGCATCTAAACTGATTGATGTTTTTTTGGTGTAAAGCTTGTAGTAGTTTTGAACAGGAAATATAATTTGCAATTTTGTGAAAACTCTTCAAGTCTAAAATTTTGTACGGAGTTGTGATGATATAAAAAAAAAGGTTAAACTATAGATTGTTTTGAGTCTTCTTCATTTCTTGTTATCTGCCAATTACTTTTAAGTGCATTGAAGGGAGACAAGTTTCCACTTATGGGAATCCATCACCACAATCGTTCATTCACTGTCGTTTCAAGGCCATCAACTGTCGGTTCGGTTTCAAGCACACTTTGCTCACAAGGTTTCATTAGGTTTGAGATTGAAGAAGGTCCTATCATGAGATCTAAATCTTTGAACTCCCTTACCCTATCTATTTCATCCGGCAAAAAAACTCGGTGGTCTAATTCAAACCGCAACCACTCAGTTTTCGTTTTCACTGATATTTTGGTGATCCCTGATGTGAGACATACCTTTCATGTCATTTGTCCTATTTTCAAGTTTTTTGATTAGTGTTGGAATGAATTTCGTCAAAATTGACAATGATGCATAATATGTATTTGCACTTATAGCCGGGTTATTAGACATTGCAAACATGATACAAAAACGTTTGGTAGCTAATTATTTAGATTCATCTACTACATTCCACCTAAATTTTTGCCCATCACGTCACAGGAGAGGAAAAAACCATGCAAAGAAATGAAGTGTCTGACTACATATTTTGCTTGTGAGTTGTATGTGAATGCTGGTATTTACAATAGAATGAATGGGTTAATTTTGAAATCAAGCTGAAAATGTCAATTAGTTGTCCAAGGTAAATCTAGCTAAGAAAGTTTGTGAATTTAGCTTGGAAATTGTATCATTTCGCTCCAGAGACATTTCATCATTTGTCCAATATCAAAGATAGATTGATAGTTTCGGAGGTTATTGGTTTTGGTAGCGGTTGTGACAGATTTGGTACTTGGTCTCGTGATCCGATGTACGTGAATTGTCTGCCGTTTCGTATGTATATTTAAGCAAATAAATACAAATTGCGACTCATGCAATGCAACTGTAGTCAGACTAGATTAACCTTTTGAAAGTTTATAAATAAAAAAAATGTAGACATTTTAGCACACAAGCATTGATTTTATGTTAACACGCTTTTTATTATTTTAATTTCAGACAGAAAATATATAGCTACATAGGAAATGTAACCCGCAGGCTTAGAGTTTGTCATGTGTTTTTTAAACCGAATTTCAAGGTTTCCTAGAATCGTACAAACTCTTACATTTTTATCTCATTAAAATAATATTTGAAGCCAATGTTTTAGTTATTATCTTTCATATTCTCAGAGCTTTGCCTCCTCTAGTGTTATGCATTATATCCTGTTTTTTTTTATTTTATTTTCCAGGATTTACTCGAAGAATGATTATATCACATCATCACGTTCAGGACAGTGGTTATCCACAAAGGGTGGCGGACCAAAAGTTGCAAGCTCAACAATTGTTGGATGTGAAAGTCGTACCCTGGAATGATGATCAGTCCCATGTACCCCACTAACACTTCTTCTTGCTTGTGATCGATTCAGAGATCGTCTTACGGCTCCCCAAACTTCTTTGTTAATAAAGCAATACACAAGAGCTACAAAAAATCCCTATAAAAATATAGACAAAACTGTTCGTTACTTTTACCAAATATGTCATTAAAATATAAATAACAATTTATTAACGTAAATACCTGCGTTGATCCAAAAAATGTATTTAAAGTGACAAAATACTTAATGTAAACGCCACCAGGGTTGTACAGTAGAAAAAGATTATTTACGCCAAGAACAGGAAAAAGGAAAGCTGTTGCTTTAGCCGCTGCACTGGCAAATTTGGCATTTAAAAATTATTATCATACCATACCAGTAATTATTTTCTATGATTTATAATAAACAGTAGAACTTATATACATTATTTGAGATGCATCAGGTCGAGTATTGGAGCTGCGCACTTTTATTAAAAGAATTCGCAAAATGTTTGTTAAAAATACACCATTTATCTGAAAAGTAAGAAAGAAATTCTTTATTATGTTATTGTTAAAATATGAAATAAAACGTAATATTTGTAACATTGTCGTACCACCACTTCAAGCATAATCGGACATAATATGATCCATATTTCGTTCATATCTGAATAACCGTTCCAGCAACGCTCCTGCCTTCTTAAAAGCATTGCTATAACGTATATAAGAAGAAATACTCCGGGCACACCTGAATTTCATAAAACGAAAAAAAATATAAAGAAAATCTCAATCGAAATAAATTTCAAGGATGCATACAAAGTAAAATAGTTTTAATTACCCCAACCAATAATGTAGTAAAGGAAGAGATGATAACCTGCTATACAACTTAGCGCACCTGAAATCAGTGTGACATTTAGAAAAAGTCCTTGAATGAACATCCAGCTTATGGAAGAAAACGTGAAGTAGAGAAATCCCACTAGAATTAGCTCACAGAGAAAGTCCTGTTGCAAAACATTACAAAAATTGATCTGAAATTTGTACGGTAGTGAATGGTTAAGTGTTGCACCAAACAAACATAAGTTTTACATGTGAAATACCACATCTCGGAAACTCCTCTTGTGGCCAAGTACATGTGGCTCTGCGATGATGAACATCAAAATAAAGCGAAGAAACAGGGATATCATCAAATGGACTTGTACTGTAACCCGATCGCATCTAAGAAGTCTCCAGATTATATAAAAGATTATGATAGAGTTAGCAATTTTTGAAAATATATTTTTAATTTAAAAATATTGCAATACACAATTTTCGAAAACATCATTTTGAAATCATAAGATATTATAAATTTTAGATTATAGTTTTATGTATAGCTTTAAATATATGTATATCCTGGTTTAATTTGCCGGTAATCAAAGCTTACCAAATAATCGTTCACTCTACTTTTATTAGAAAGATTCCAAAATGATGTATATAAAAGATTCAAAAACGGTTGTCAGATTTGTCAAACCCAAACTCTTCCACAGTTTCACAGCTGCCTTATAGATCTGCTGCTTTGTTTTGTTTTTATAGTTTTATCCCGAACTAAAGCAAACATTCACGCTTTCATGGGGATCTTTCAGTCTCATAAATAATAGTTACATTTGATTTGCTAGGACAAGACCATGTTTACGTACACTCTACAATAAGCCAGAATACAAACAAAAGTTTATTGAAAAGAGAATTAAATTTCTTCCTAAACGAGGACACTGCTTTTCAAATGATTCAAATGATTCACATATTTTTAATTCCATAAATTGATATTTTTGTGGCACTGATTAAAAATAACTCAACAAACACATCCAACTGATCCAACTCCTCTATGGTTTTTGCTTCAAAATATTATTTTCAGTAGATGGATTTGGCGGCTTGTGGCATAACAATAAACAGAAATGAGAATATTGCAAATTAAAGTATGCTAAATAAAATGCTAAACGTGAATTGCAGGCTTATCTATGTGTATGTATATGTAAAAGTCAGAAGCTGTAAAGTGTCACTTGAGTAACTTTAAGAAATATATTTCATTTCCCAGCGTAAAATATGTTTTCTCCATGAAATCAACAAACCAAAGCCAATGTGACCATAACTTTTTGGGTTTTACTTGTTCATTTGTTTAGTTAATCGGTATGTCAGTTGCAGATTTCAAAGGAAATATTTTAACTTAGGTTACAAACCAGGAATTTCTTTTGCTGGGAATTGGTTAAACACTTTTCCTTCTCTGTGCATAATCTACCATTTTAATAGATTTAGCAATATGTATATAGGTACTCATAATGCACTAAAGCCAATATTCAACTTTTACGCAAGTTTCCTCCATTTTTTATTACTTCTAGAAGTATTGAATTCGTTTTTATAAATTTGACTTCATTTATAACTTAGGATATGGAATTTTGAATTGATATTAAAAGTTTTTAGAAATTCTCTGCTCAATAAAACTGCTTACAAGGAACATTCTCGAGGTGGTAGTGATAGAATGATTTAATATTTACTTACACGAATAATACTTTTCGTAAGGATTGCTCTGCGGCATAATATTTTCTTGTGAACGGGCTGACAGATTTGCATTCAAGATTACAAGCCCAAGAACTGTTGGAACCCGCTTGTTAGTCAATTTTGACGGATAAATTTTTATCTTAATGATCATCCGAAGGACCACTTTTTCAAAAAGATATTCAAAACTTTGGACCAGGAGCGAGACAAATGATTTTTATTACTTTAATTTAAATGGTTTGGATGTGCCTGTCCTTACATTCACAGACCCTCTGAAAGTCAGTATATTAAAATAGGCAAATTGCATATTCACAAAAAGTAGATTCATCCGAGTATGCATCAAATGATGTACTATTACCATACCAAGTATGGAGTTGTATTTTTACCAAGATAACTTCTTGCGAGCTTCCCTTGTCCGTTTTCTCAAAATCAACAAATTTTAGAGACCATCCTACAATTCTCATGGAACACATTATATTAAGAGACTTAATATCAACACTTTAGGATCACAAAACAAGCTGTTTCTTCAATAACATCTTGACCATTAACCTATCGAATTTTATATCTTCTCCGTTTTATTTCCTTTATGCCGTTTATATTTGATTCTCATCCATATGCTTTCGTTTCCACTCAACTAGTTTTCTCTTCACAATCAACCACAGTGGAAAAAGGACAGTCTACATGCGTATAAGGTTATACAACTGAAATATAAATGAGGAAATGACACCCAAATAGCCACATACACACAGTCACATTTATAGGAGCACTAAACCAAAACTTCACAAAATTACACAGAACATGTCAATCTACCTACATGTTAGAATGGAGGAAAGAAGCGAAAGCTCAAGAAGAAAATAATGACGTACTTTGTATTTTCACTTGACAGCCAATTTTCTACCATCAAATATTTGACATTTGACAACAAAGGCGAATTTGATTAGTTCACTCTTTGTACACATTATGTTCAAAAATAATGACCAGCTTTTATTGTTGTGAATTTTGTATGCATTTTAATTATATACACTCTATATATTGCTATATAAAGTTACTGCTCACTTTTAAGCATATATCTTAGTCTTCTCTAAGTTAAAGCAATTTAACAAGCGTATATATAGCTTTAAACTAGTCCTAGCTGCTCAGTCATTCATATAATTTTTTTAAAGCAGTGTATGAATATATATTGACTCATTGTGAGTTCGAAAATGAAGAAGCATTTAGTAGCAAGATTGCCTCAAAGCTAATTAAATTTGAACCTACCTATAGTAATAGAATATTGCCAATGATATTCCAAGACATACAAGAGAGATAGCAGAGCCAAAAAACAGCATGTACTCAACCAGAATGAACAAGGCATCATCTTCTTTCTGATGAAATAAAAATCACATTATATCTTTAATTATATGACTTCTGTTTGGACAAAAGCAATGATTACTGGTTATATTTCACATTATTTTTTTTATCTTACCTTTTTCCTCATTTTTGACCTGAAGGAAAGTGAACATTCCTTGTAATTCGATTTTCTTCCTTGAGACCATGTACCATTCTTTAAGCATGTGCGAGTGACAGATCCTTTTGTAGATGAGAAATTGAAACGTGAGTAGTTTTATGTTCAGATGTGTTTTTATGGAATTTTTCTACACTTCCGTTAAACAACTGAAATAGAAGACTGACCTTCAAGAGAAAGTGAATGTTGGAGTTCTTCTTTTGGAATCACATCTGAGCAGAGTCTTTTCACTATTGAGTCTGATGGTGTGGGAGGCCAGCAATAGAAGTTGTCCCAGGTTGCACTACAATATGAGTCTACTCAAAAACATTCGCATGTTTTCAATAAACAGTTATTATGAAATGTTAACAGAATGTTTGACACTAACCTGTTGTGATATTTGTATCGGTGAAAGTAAACCACGTGTTGAGAAAGCACTCGGCTTCGAAAGATGAATCTGTGTTTTCTAAAAGAATTATTTGGGATTCACTCAAAACTGAGTAATTCCAGCTCCCATTAAATTGATATTTGTAGGTTGAGTTCATCTTGAATATTTATTCCACAAAAAATCGTTGAGCTTTTTGATTTCAGGGATAGAGAGTACGATGAAAGCCTAACATTAAGCACAAAATATTTATGGTGGACTGGGGCAAGCTGAAATCCTGTAAAAATATGGTATACTTTCACTGGTTGTGAGCACACACGAGGCAGAAAGGAAACTGGACTGGTTTGTGAAATATTACTTGGGTTTTCTGATCATGTAACCTGAGCACGCACAATGAAAGAAGTAAAAACCGAAAACATTGCATACTGAAGCTGTATGACAGCTGGAAAATCTCTGTTTTTATATTTTTTGCCTAGTCAGTTACCAGAAGCTGTATTCACGAGGGTATTAATGGCTTATTTATGTGTGTTAGAAATGTATTAAATTATAACGTAGCATTAATAATTACCGTAAATTTCCAATTAAACGCCCTCTTCCATTTACTCGCCCATTCCAAATAGACGCTGAGGTGTCTCTGGACTAAAAAATCGCCGAATGCTCTTAGACGCCCCGGCGTCTAATTGGAAATTTACGATGTAGTAAAAGCTCAATTTGTAATTACAAATTATCGAAATACTCACAGTTACAAACTTTGGATCAATCTATGATTACAATTTATTTAATTATTAACTACATGATGATGAATCGTGATTTCATAGAATAGCTTGTACATTGGCAATCCTGTGTATGTGCTGTAATTACAGAGGAGTAACTTTATGGATTTCCGGAAAGGCAAAACATGCGGGGCATAGATTTTTCTGAAACTTAAACTTACACTGGATCCGTTACACACGTGTGTGGTTTATGTAGATAATGAAACGCTGTTAGGTAGCTCTGCGTGGAATCTAATTAGGCCTTGGTATCTCTTTAAAAAACTTGCGTAGGCGTTTCACGAATTCACTCTGTCCAGCTTTGGTGCTCCCTGATGTACAACGTATTTTACATGTCATGTAACTTGAAAGATTGGAAGTTAGAGAATAAAAGGGAAGGTGATAAGCCCTAACAAAAAAAACATGCATACGTGCACACGTAAACCATAGTAAAATATGTTATTCAATGCGACTAAATCCACATTGCAAACGTGATATGGAGGATTTTTTAAAGTAAATTCTACCTGCCGATATAAAGCTTAAGTCTCTCGTGCATGAATGCATACAAATCTGTGAGTCTGTCTTCCTGATTTGGTTAACATAAACTAAATTAGAGTTTTCAAGCCTCAAAATGACATAAAACATTTTATCATTAGTAAAAGTAATGAGTAGGTATGGTATTTGTATGTACGCAATTCGCTCTTAAGTTACATATGCATTCAGTTCACTTATAATTTTTTATGTAAATAATTTGAGAACATGGAATTATTCATTTTATCTCTGTCAATTCTTCGTAAATAAACATTTGTCGTTTTAATATAGTAGTCAAGTCATTACAAGTTAATATTGTAATGATTGACTTGTCACTTGATTTTTGCAACATTTTGTGGACTGTCGTATTTTCTGTGATAAAAAAGAGGCAATTTTTGCTGCTATATATTTTCGCTATATTTTTGCGAATTGCCTACGCTTTCCTTTGGGCACTACCACTTTTTTATTTAATAAAAGTCCAGCTAAGAAAGCTTGTAAACTTGTCTTGAAAATTGTATCTTTTCGCCCCAGAGGCATTTGATCGTTTGTGCTACATCTAGACTGATTGATGTTTTTTTGGCGTAAAGCTTGTAGCAGTTTTGAACAGGAATGTAATTTGCAATTTTGTGAAAAGTCTTCAACTCTAAAATTTTGTACGGAGTTGTGATGATATAAAACCTTGACCTTAAATTATAGTGTGTTTTGAGTCTTCTTCATTTCTTGTTATCTGCCAATTACTTTTTAGTGCATTGAAGGGAGACAAGTTTCCTAGTTTTCACTCATAGAATGCCATCTTTACAATGGTTCATTCAGTGCCGTTGCAAAACCATCAGCTATCGATTTCAAGTACATTGTGCTCACAAGGTCTCATTAGGTTTGAGATTGAAGTGCATCCTGCCATGAGATCCAAATCTTTGAACTCGTTTAAAGTGTGTATTACCCTGCATAAAAAAAATCGCTAGTCACATACAAAACGTGACCATTCAGTTTTCACTTCAACTGTGATCTTGTGATCTCTGATGTGAAACATGCCTTTTATATCAAATGCTCATTATTTCAAAGGTACATGATTTGTGTAGGAGTAAATTATGTCAAAATTGACTATGATATGCAAAATGTACTTTCATTTAGAGCAAGTTTATTAGACATTACAAACATGATACAAAAAAGCTTTGTAGTTATTTATTTAGAATTAGTTACTTTATTCCATCTAAACTTATGCCCCTCACGTTACAGGAGAGGAAAATAACTTCACAATTTTGCTAACATAAATAAATTAAGGTTTTACAACTCACAATTTAAAATAATTTCTTCCTCATCAGCTCCAACCTAATAATAATTAGAATTATGACATGCCATTTATTTTATGTGTATGTATGTATGTATTTTGATGTTATAAAAGTAATACATTGCTTCCATTTATAATAATAATTTTGATGCAAATATCCAGAAATGACTTTCATAAGACTTGCCCTAATCCATAATTCTGTCATTTTATATATTTATGCTGAGAATCATGAGAAATTATGCCGCGACGACCCATGGAACACTACGTTCTCACGAAATTTTTAAAAATATATCTCGCATCCTTGCTCTAGTTTGAAGAGAAAGGAATTCGATTTTCAAAAACTTAAGAATCATTCAAAAACTGAATTTGAAAAATTAAAACGTTATTTTAATGCATATCTAAGTTGACTTTTGATGCTTAAAATAAGACGATTTCTAGTATAAATAGTATTTAATACGTATTTATGTATGTACAAAGTTTTCCGGTTTTTTTTTAAAGTTTTATTTTGCATCTGATTTTAAATATACTGAAATTTTTTACATTTATTTTAATAGAATTTTACATAAAGTTGTTTAAGGAAGCATTTGTTTTGAGTGATGAAATAATTAAGGTTATATGTAAGCCCATCAGTATTTTGTTTTAATCATTTGATATAGGGTGAAAGAAACTTGTATAATATGTAATTAATAATTTGTGATTACATATAACTATATTTATTGACAATAAATGGTTATTACAATTGTATCCAATCTGAGTATACGTAATTCTTTTTGCTGGTATTAAACAAATGGATGTTAAAACACAGTGGGACAACTCATTATTGAGGTTTTGTAATGCTGTGATTTTATATTAAAATTCAGAGTAGCGAATTATTCATGAATTATGGCTTAAATCCTTAAACTTTCACTTAAATAAAAATTCATTGCCGCATTAAATACTTACTATCGTATATTATAATACATAATAATAATTAAAGATTACCTAATACATGGCATTCGTTTCAAGTCGTTTCCTTTACAGGCTTTAAACCTAAAAGTTGTTCTTATATCGTTAAAAGTTGAGTAATATACGAGTAAATTAGAAATTAAAAGTTATTAGTTGTTTACATGAAATTTTCTACAAATATATATTTTTATACTTAGAATTAATTACATTTACCACCATTAAAACCGAATTTGCGTGATACCAGGTAACGATGTTCTTCGACTGCAAACCGCAACTGGTCCGGACACAGCAACAGTTAAACAGTGATTCGATTTTTAGATTAGTAATTTTGCTAAAAAATTTTAAAAGTATGAATTCCCCATAATTATTTGTTATTTCAAAATTGAATATATTGACGGAATTGTTAGTTGTTAGTTGAGTTTTAGTATGCTGTATTGATTACATGATTTGAAATATGCTTTAGATATATGGGAAGAAAAAGCTCACTTAAATGAGTAATATGTGATGTTCTCACTACCACAGTTTAGTAATTTAGCTGACTTTAAAATTCATGTGAACTTGAGCAAAATAATTAATGCTGAGCTTATCATTTGTACTGGTAAATAATCCATACAAGAAAATATATGCTGCGTATATAGCTATTTAATTCCTTAATAATAGTACACAATCTCAGGTAGGCTATTGCTTCGGTTGATGTGGATGGCTTATGGCAGCTCACATCCATCGTTGTAAAGACTCTGGAAGAAACAATTTTTTGGAAATTAGGCTACAGGGATAGATATGTTAAATATTTAGAAGGCAATATCACTATACCTGATGCTTTTCAGACATGCTTTCATATTCCTATGTTCTGAACCCGAATTCTAAGAGATTCCTGGACGGTTTGTAGGAGTAGCTTTTAGGCACCTTTAGTACCGTTGGGTTGCCTAAGCACGGGAAGGAATCCAAGGAAGATACTGAACCGACTCTGGGCCTTCCGTGAATAAATGCTGTTGACTGGGTTCTCTTAAACATTGTTAATCCTCCACTTCCACGTCTTTGGAGACGACTTCCGGTATGAAAATGGGATACAGATCCGGTTGGTGAGAACTGATGGAGCACTTGTTCGTCATGCACATCTTCATCGCCATCCTCTTCGTCCCCTTCGTTACCCTCCTTACTAGTACCAAGAAGAATGGGTACCTCCCCCTTCTCCCAACTTTTCTTACTTTCCCCAGCTACCCCAAC
>JAQIXX010003067.1:0-21315 GCA_034700605.1 Willowsia nigromaculata
AAATATGACATGTGCTTTTTCAGAGAGTTTATAAGATATCCATCTACACTATAATTTCATATAAAGCATTTTACCGTTGACTAATACATTTTTGGATTGCTTCTAAGAATTTATATCCACACAACAAAGACACCAGACGAAACAGCTTTCTCCGGTCACGAATGCTCTGTAGTTCATGCAATCATTTGGAAAGCATCTAGATAGAAGTGACATTGGGTATATGGACAATGTTCTTGTGGGGATAGCTGCTGCTGACAGATTTATTGCAGCAAGTCACCATTCACCAGTTTGTGTCGTGTGTTACTGGTGTCAACAAGTGTACACAAGGTATCCAAACTATACCCATCCCCCACCACATTATATGCATGTATTTTTTATTACACATACTTGTTTTTTTGTGTTGCAGCTGTCCTTCACCGCAAATAGATATACGTATATATATGTAATAATGTAATGATTATGTGCATTCGGAGAAAGTAAGATGGGGAGCGGAGATCACAGACAAAATATCAAAATCCCTTTAGGATTTAACAAGAATCCTATTTTTATTTCCATTACTGAGCGTATACTACTCGTACTATATGTTTGTCTTTGATATTTCTCGGCATTACAATTACATTTTTACAATTCCAATGTCCTCACTAAACAATCTATTCTATTGTAATATACATTACGTGAATACATGTGTACTCGAAATTATGCGTCATGATGTTTCCCTTGAAAAGGTCTTGTATGACCATATGGCAGTCCAAGCAGCTCAATCCATAGGGATTTTATAGCTGCAGTAGTCCTTGAAATTGTATGGATAGATATCACATATCACATCCGGTAATAGGATATCTCTCTGTGATATCACGTAGCATATCAGTAAACATCAAGCTTCATTCCGTTTTATTCTTTTGTTTTGTAGGAATTTCCCCAATAATAATGACGGTGATGACATTCTATGGCATGCCGCAATAGAAGCTATTCTAAATACAAAAAACAACACAAACTATTGAAGGGTAGCAATTGCAAAAAAACCGTGCTTATTGTATGCTTTGCTACTGTTGTGGCTTAGCTTTCACACGTATTTATATACAGGACAATCTGAATGATGTCGCATGCGATTTGATAAAGGCTTTTGTTGCTGCTTGGAATTTCCCTGAATTTGCTCACGCCATGAGCATTACTATGTCTGCTTCCAGTGACAGTAAAAGCGACTATTATTGTGCATTATTGCTTTGTGGTACCAAGTTTAGACGAATGTGGGACGATAATAGGTCCCACAGTTTACTGAGAAAAACACCAAATTACTATACAACATCACAAAAAGACAATTTCGTTTGGAGCTACTTTGAATCTAATATTTCTTAGACAAGGAACATATGACATTATCAAGTGAATTTTCACAATAATAAGTTCTTGTTGGTATCGTAAAATAGTTCATAACTTTGATATTTCATCCATATAGTTTTTATTTCTATGTATGATCCTTGAATAACCAAATTTAGGTATTATATTCAAAGTATCGTTTCTCAGTCTTTTAGCTGAGTATTTCCTTTCAGAACATTATAAAAATGTGAGGGATGAAATATCAATATTGATGATGCTAGTCTTACAAAACAATCTTATGCTTCCGACTTACAATAACGAGAAATTGTGAAAATGTTTGACCACTACTGGTATATTATAACGATCTGTGTTATCGGGTTGATCAAAATGCTTTCTTTGTTCGACCTTTTTAGTACATCAAGTCGATTTGGTTTTTTTGTTTATCCGAGTTTCTTCATGTCTCCAACAGCTGTACTGTTGAGCCAAGGTGGCCCTGGTGGATAATGTTGCTGCTGGTGCAAAAACCCATTTTGTGGGCCTGTTTGTCAGCAAGTTTTTGACTGTTATGAGACAAGAGCATAGATAACATTTAGTGAAGAGACAAAGTATCCCCTGGTTGCCCATTCAAGATATTATGTGACATTCGTACAACAGCTTGCAATTGGAAGGATGGCTGGATACATAGTTGTAGTAATGTTTAACGCTCTTCTCCTCGTTTTCTTCTATTTGCTCTGTTGATCTTCCGTAAAATATAATGCATAGTCACCTATAGCCCATAAGCCAATATTATATAACCAAAAACAACACTGTACCTACACATCTGGCATACTTTTCACTTGAGTTTTATGTATACTTATGCATAACAGGCAATTGTTTGAATGTCGTGCAATAATACTACAGTAGGGTTCTCATTATAATAGTCCCAGGGATGTTGATAGCAAGATAAAATGTGTTTAGTTCTGGACGCCCACTGTAGCACCAAATAACACATATATTGGTTCTTTCACGGCGTTCGCTACACTCTCATGCTCATATTATAGATGCTTGCCAAATGCACTTGCCCACCAACAATGTAACAATTCATTCATTCAAAAAACAACATGGGATGCGTTGTTTGTTTTTCCTTCCTTTCTCTAATGTGGTTATATAACTTATGCGTGTCTGGAGTCTAGCGCATGAACCTAACTTTCCTCGCCAGGGTTAGTTATTGGTATCACTTTTGTATATTCGTGCATGCGATGACACGGAAAAAGAACACAAAACGTCTCAATGGGACCACAAAAGGCAATAGGGTCGCCTGTGTTCTATATGTGCTTCCATATGTACATGATATGCAACTCTTCAACACACACTTGCAACAACAAAAACAGTTATTCAACCTAGGAATGTTCTGCTTTATTTGTTATAATGCATGGCATTGTACCCAAGTACAAGTGACAGCTTACCTTCTATAAAATATAATGCAATTAAGCATGCAATAAAAAAATCAGGAACAGGATATGAAAAGAAAGCGTAAGCAATATCATTATCATTAGCGCTTTTAGTAGTGGTCGCACTGGGACCCTTGGCACATATAAAGAGGACGTAGTATGCATTTTGATAATGGACGTTCTGGCTGCAAGTTGTTATCGATGTTAGTTGGAGTCGAGATTGCTTTCACTGAATGGCAAGTTGTGGGGAAGGAGAAAATATTAATGTTAGGTTCAACCATGCAACGCTCCTCCTCCGTTTCTGCTGTAATTTTCACTTTTTCTATCTATTTCTGATGCTAACCCAACCGTGTAGTTAAAAGAGAGCCAAAGGAAGAGGAAAGTGAGGCTGGCTGGTCTCCTCTTCCCCTTCATTTCTCTTCATTTACTACTTTGTTTCCTTTCATTACTGTCCATTTGACGGAACTGTCGTGCTGTTTATTATTGGGTCACTTCTATTATCTAACAGCCTTGTTTTTTGCTTTGTAAGATTTATGCCGAACCCTGTACCAGTTAAAACTTGCCGTTTGTCACGGGGGAAATGAAACGCGGTATTATCTTTAACAAGACATGCCTTTCTGCGTCCTGCTATTTGCTTTTACATTTCTTCTTGTTTCAGTTTCTACAAAACAATGCATTCGCGTGTTCACATTTAGTTTTTGAAGGTTGTTTTCACAGTTTTTTGCCATTCAACGTGCATCTGCACATAAAACTTTGTTTCATGTAATAAACACGGGCATTCAGCAATAAAAACAATATCTAGCCTTGGCAGGCCGTTGAAATTTCGAAGAATGCAAGCCGTATAAGAAGAACGAGGCAACGGACTATAAAAGGCAGGAAACATGGAGGAATAGCATGTTCTCATGTTTGCTATCTTGAACTGAGATTACTTCTCTATCGTGGGAAAATATTGTGCCTTTAGAGTTGCTATAAAGAAGAGCCTCAAGTCATGATTTTATTATTTTCAGTCACTATCTTAGTGGCTGATCTGGGAATAGACCACTGGTCCAATTATTTTATTTCTACATTTTGGTATAAGCATGTAATCATGTTCATAGCTGAGGGGCAAAATACAAAAAAGAATGTTATCATTTAGTGTTCTACTGCAATGAGAATGACAATGATCTACTGATGTGGTAAACAAAAACCATAAAATCCATTGCATATCCTTCAAATGATTTACAAGAGTGCTCATACTTCACCTGTATTTCTTTTGGCTCTATTACGGTCAATAATTAAAACTGCATGCAACAATATATTCACTTTTATGATGATAAGCTATGAGTGGTTTTTCACAGCAAACAACTACAAATTGTATTTTGGGAAAAGGAATTTTGCTTGAAGCCAGAAACTGTAGTTTATATTGCTTCCTTTCCGGATGATCACGATTATAATCATCAGTGCAAATATGTATACACACTTCATCCTTTTGATGATTGAAGATGTGTGTAGTAAAGTGTGTGTAGGTGAATGTACTACCATACTTGCTATTGTTCCATGATGGCTTCAATGCTTCCAACTTCTTCACAATGCTTAGAACGTAAGAGAAATGAGACAGCGAGCAGTTACGCAAACACTAATATCATATTTTGTTGGAGGCAAGAAAAATACTTTCACCAGAACAATATTATCCACAAAACAATCCCTTCCACAAAAGTTAATCCTTTGTGTGGTTGCTACCAAGTATCACACCGCGGCCATTCAACTATGCATCTCGTTATCGCAAGTATCCAAGAGCAAGGGTTTTTAGATTCCAGGAAAAATAATGCGTTTTGCCCGAAGTATTCACAATAGAATTTATTTCGACAGGTCATGAGAGGCCTCCATAAATTTTGACTTATGACGCGTAAATATTCACTAGAAAGAAATTAATTTTTAATTTAATTTAGTTATTGTTTAGAATAAAACATACAATTTTTGAATAAAATGCTGTTATGTGACGAGGCATTTAGTAGGGTGGATGTGGAGTAATCTGTATTTATAATTTTACGCTTTATATCTTTGCAGTATTCGTGTGGTTTTGAGTAAGATGTAGATGTACTTGCTCCCACTACTATTTACTACTTGTGTCTATGTCAGTTTTTATAAAATAGCACACAATGTAGGGTATTGCTAAAGATTGTATTTCTGATCCACCCCGAAAAGTTTAGTTGATTTATGAATGCGTTTTACAAGAAGCATGCCCATGAAAGACCAATAGAGTGGTAACAAACAAGCATACTGAATTGGACTTTTCCCATCGTTGTCTTATCTTGCATTTTTTGGTGCAGGTGCTAATAAAGATATTAACACTATTACTAAAAGTATTAATAATTGATCCAATAAATTGCTGCTGCTGTGTTCTGTAACAAATAGCAAAAAAATACTTGTTTTCCATTGCAAGCGCATGTGCATGTTACTAAACACAATAGAAATAGTAATCAAACTTGAAGTAGCCCAGGTGCACTGTCCCATTATACGAATGGCCATTCTTCAAGGAATAGACGCACCATTAATTTAATAGTTTCTCTTGATAAAACTCCACTACTTGTAAAAAAACACATGACTCGGGATTACCTAAGTATATGCTTCAAGAGCTAACCTTCTCATCATCAAACTCTATAAGAGACAGGGACTGTCTCAAGACAGCATCATACTGCAGTTTAATACATTATTTACTATGAGAGTTTTTTAGATCTAGACTTTAGAGATGAAAAATATATTCCCAAATTTATGTTGAAAGATAAACATTAGTCTCCTTTTTGCAAAAGGGTTATGAATCTCCTTCTCCTTATAAAAAGAGGCATTACCATATAATTAGGTACACTATTAAGAGCTTCACGTACACTTTATGCCTAACTGAAATTTATTGTATTTCTAGAGCAGTAAAAGCAATTTAAATACACTATGCTCTAATTTTATGGTACCTAAAGTATTTTACTTTATCTGTGTAATTCTATCTTGTAATGCTGTTCTTGCGTTGTTCGTAATCGTAATCATTTGAGCATCAGCATAATATAAAAAGGGCAACATTATTATCCCGCGTCTCATTTTGTCATTAGAAGAGTACGAAATCGGAAGCCGTTCGTTAGGAAGAAGAACAGTTGCTGCAGTAGGAAAATAAAATAAAATTTAATGTGTAGACTCCTCTGCAATAAAGCCAATTATTATTGCTACGCTTGAATAAGCTGTTTCCTGTTCACATTTCATAATATATAATGTAAACATCTGCCGCACACACAACTGCTGGCTGATACCGCAATGCAATCAGAGACAGTACTTAAAATTGTTGTGCGTTGTCCCTACAAAGGAACAAAGTCTCCCAGTCATCGACTTATTCGACTTCAACCTCTCATGTATGCTTCAAAACTGTCGGAAGGATTTCATAGGTAGAGGGTAACCGCATTCTGCCTAACAGGATCAGCTCTTTCTCTATTTCTGGCTAATGATCTTCGCGTGCCTGCAATATTTCAGCATAAGTATTCCCGTAATGCCTTACGTCATTTTTTATTGCCATTATAAATATTGTGGTCACAAAAGTGTACGGAACAGCTCAATTAAAAATACCTCCATCAAGCAGGCCAGACCACACGAAGTACAATGTCTTTCTGCTATTTATATTGTGGGTTAGCAGGTGGTTTCGCGAAAAATGATAAATGGGAGAGAGAGCGCAGGCATGAGGAGGCATTACTTTCCTTTGCTTATTATTACTGTTATTGCTACACTCGTGTATGGCATTAAATGGCCTTAAGCTGTACAAAAAAGCAAGGAAAAAGTGGGATGAAAATAGGTAGATAGAAAGTTTCTTGCAGGATCAAATGGACTTGTATTTCATGTATGAACAATAGATAAATGAATAGGTTTTAAATTAATAAATAAATTTGATAGTTTCTGTTGAGTGTTGGGCATATTCGTTTGACTGGAAGCAGCCTAAAGGGGCGTGTAACTCGTTATAGAATGATGTGGTCATGTAGGTAGGTACATTTCAAAGTGATGAAGTAGCACTGAAGTGGGAGAAAGTAAAAAAAAGTTTTCTTCTACTGAACTATCACTACAGAGTACTTGCATTATGTGTTCCTCGGTCTTCTTAGAACAACTTTTATTTGAGAAGAGATAGGGGGAAGGAGTGGAAAAGTGTGCGGTAAGTGTAATGGCACTGGTGGTAGTAATCGTAATGGTAATAAAACAAAAATCCCCCCTTTTACTCCCTTTACCCGTTAAACAAGAAAGGGCAAACGACCAACTGTAGGACATCAAAAAATGATTAACATTTGAGCTCGAGTGCACTCACTCTCTCCTCCTCATCGTCATCAGCATCATAATAACATGATGTTAGAATGAATTGGGGTCAATCCCCTATCATTTTTAATTTAGATGGAGGAAGAATCAGGAAGATGAAACTTTCAGATGACATGGTTCACTCACATAGATATTTCCTGTTTTGGTCAGAGTCAAAGTTTCATGTGGGTGTAAACAGTGGATTACATACAGTAAATGTGACAGTTATATACGTTCTCGCATTTATTACGTTTGCTTAACTACCACTCAGCTAATAAAACCTTGTACATACATACTGCACACAAACTAGCTACACTTGGATTTTATCTCAGATGTGCAGCAGCATCCAATCTACAAGAGGAAAGGTTAAAACAACCTTTATTGTTAGCGTCGTAGCCTAAAGCTTTTCAAAACAATTACTACCCCGATTGAGTAAACATTAATAATGTTGAACCATCTCTGTATCGCGTATTTGCAAACTGAAAGATAAAAGGAATGCATCTATGTCTTCTACCATGGAAAGGAAAATTACTGGTATGGGAAATGTTTTCTGCGCACAAATAATTTCGAAAATTGCAAACGCCCCTTCACCTTTGGATTTTCAAACAGATTATTCATGATAAATCATTTACAAGTCGACTGATAAAGTACCCATTATTTGTTTAATTATGATATACTCGATTGTAATCCCGCCTTTGTCAAAAGGACAAAGCTGAAACTTTTTTGAAAATTGAAACCCTTCGAATAAATGTTAGATAAACAATTTACAATAAACCTTCAAAACATTTGTGAGGGCTAATTGATATTGGAAAAAGTAAGTTGCTAAATTATTATCGTTATACTTTAAACCGACACAAGTTGTATGCGAATGGACGCTACTTTGTTCAACAGCACCAGCATAAAATTCGCAGAATGGTATTGAGTCTTATTGTAAAAGTTGGGTAATCTCATTACATACCTGTGCAAATTCTTTCCTCACTCGAGAGAGAAATCTCTTGCATTATATTATTCGTCTTCTTGGTTTTGGTTTCTTTCTTGACTTGTTCGTCTTTCTTTTCATATAGTCTCCCAGAATCGTAATGAGTTTCGGTTTTCAACTGCTACCAAAGTCTGCCACTACTGCTAGAGATCAGGCATGCATGGTCGTGTTTTCCTCAAAGTACTGTATAAATACTTTTCCCTTTCACCACTATACATACTAATCTTATTCTGAGAACAAATATATCTCAAATCTATAGACCAAGCAGCAGTGAACAGGTTAGTTCGAGAATGAAAATCAGTGAAGTAGTGGAAAGTTTTTAAGCCAGAAAACTCGTCTTCTTGTCTCTCGTTCAGAATTCCCATTATTTTCTCCAGAAACTTTTCTCTCCTTTTCCCTTTCCTTTCACTCGCTCTTCCTACCCAGTAATCTCCATAATCACGTGTAGTTCA
Organism: Willowsia nigromaculata; assembly: GCA_034700605.1. NCBI lineage: Eukaryota > Metazoa > Arthropoda > Collembola > Entomobryomorpha > Entomobryidae > Willowsia > Willowsia nigromaculata. Next base: position 8,472 of record JAQIXX010003067.1, read on the forward strand.
TGCATCATTATCCAGGCTTATAATGAATGAAAGGAATCCAACAATGAAAATGGAACGTTGAAGACAACGCATTGAAAATAACTTATAGGTCTAAATCATAATATATACATTTTGTACAAATGCATATTATGGAGGAATTAACATTCCAACCTATCTTGGCAGTTTTCTATTGAACGATGTGGTGGCAGCCGAATCAGCAGCGTGACTACTGAAAGTTTTACTTTCTCTGCTCGACTTTCTTCGATTTCACAGTAAATACTTTGCAATACTCTCGTATATAGTAATCAGTTTGCATATTGGTATTGCTTTCACTATAAGATCTTGGCAGATATCAAGCGGTTTCTCAGTGTGTGTGTGAACAGTAAGCAGAAAATAATATTCTATTAGACAAACGCTATCTCTACACCTTTCATTCCATCTGGGTTACTTTCTTTTCTTTTCTTTTCCGCTCCCAACTCAACTTGCTCTTCTCTATTTTACCTGATTTCCATTCATTCCTTTTCTTTTCAAGAAAGAGTGAGAAAAGGTGAATCTACAAAGTCTGATGTGTATACACTCCATAGATCAATCATCTTCATATGCTCTGCATCCAGCATCATTTTTAAATGATTCAGGTAGATTTTAGATGAGGATGAATAAAAGTCACGCTAACTTTGCTTTCACTTTTCACTTTTGTAATTAGATAAAAGGAAAACTTTTTCTCCTTTGATTTATCATCGTCAGTGGAAGAAGATATGAGAATAAGAATGAGGATGATCGTATCATCAAGTATGTCTTTTCCAAATAGTTTATTCAACATTTCAACTGCGTTTTTACCAATCTTGCTCAATCTTTCCGGTCTGTGTGCAAGTTTGAATTTTCAGGGCATAATAATTATTTATGCGAACTAATCTAAGTTTGTTCGTTTACTTTACTTTCACCATCTCAGATTTGTAATGCTCATAAGACACGCGTAATAGAAGGCTCACAAATAGTAGTTTTGATTTCTCTTTTTACCTTTAATATATTTCGATCGCTAAAATGAAGATCGCTTTAAAAATAATAGTATGTTTCACAGAACCGGTGCCAACAACTTTTACACAAATGACTGCTATTTTAATTTAAGATTAAGGTTTGTGGCTGCAACCACACTGGAAAGAATTTCGATTAAGTGGTTTGCTGGCTTGGTTGGCTTTCTACGACAAAAGTAAAGGCTTACCACTGAATTATTTATATATCTAACAATAAGCTTATCGTGTCTAATTGCCCATATGTGATTGGTTCCTGAAACCACTCAAACTGTGTAGTGAACACATTGCAGGAAAATTTCAAGTCGCTGAGTAAGCCTGATATGCTTATTTATTTGTCTATAAATCTTTAAGAAAGTGGCTGGCATAATATCGCCATTACAGATATTTTGCTTGCGACTTACCTACTTGCTTGGCCATCAACACCATGAAATGGGAACGAAGCAATGCAATAATATTTGAGATTTTAATACTTAGACAATATCTCATAGAGCCAAGATAACGGATAAAAAATCATTGAACGCGAACAAAGCCAACTTTTTCTTGTTGTGCTGAGTACTCTATGTAAGATCAGGCTCATATTTTTCGTATTAAGTAAGTAGCAAGCACAATATGACAAATTATTTAACTCTTTCGAGTTGGCACAACCTCAGAACTAAAAACATTTTCTGCATCCAAAAAAGCACGTGTCCGTGTATTTTAGTATTTTTTTGCATACAAATAAAATATCAAGTTGCTGGAATATGGATTTAGATTCAATTGCCTTATATTTATCCTTACTCCATAATTTCATATTGGATTCTCTGCTCCTTCCTTGCTTTTTATGGGGGAAATCTACTGGTTTGCCAGAAAATGCAAAACATGCTGTACATGAATGCGAATAGTAGAGGTGCTCTAAACTGATATTGAGAAAAATTTCAATATAGCATGTGCGTTGGTAGGAGTTTATGGGTTTGGTACCTATTTGAGATCGCAAAGTAATGGCGAAATTGTGCCAAATGCTGTTGTAAAAGTATGATTTGTATTCGTTATGGCGGTTTTATAATGATAATAAAATTTCATTTGGGCTGAATAAGAACATCCTTATGGTCATGTCCTTTTAGCTCTTTGATATTCCACTGCAAATGAAAAGTTTACGCTGTGCACAGGCAAACCATTACTTTTAAACTCAAGAGGCCAACTGCCAGAGAGCAGCCACGGTGTAGTTGAAGATTATAAACACAAAATAAAAATAGAAGCTGTCTGGACTCGGGACCAATAAACGGTAGCGTTTGTAAATGTCATTTCACATCATGTTCTTTTTGACCGTTTCTCTCCTGTGAGCAAAGTTGTTTCACTTTGTTTGTGATGAATGAGCTAAGAATGTGGGCATGAGAAGTGCACAATAGTATTGCAAGGGACAGGAGAAAACTGAAATAATGTTTCATGGTTTGTGGCGGAACGATGAGTGAAAGTATTGAATTAAGTTTCTCATTAGTTGGTGCATGTATATTCATGATTTACCTGCAATAAAAATGTATTCATTTGATTTGGGAGCAGTGAAAAATCATTAGTTCTACCATTTACACGGATGCACGGTAAATTATAATAATCTCAACTCTGTATATAGAAAACACACTAATCGCTAAAATAATTTTTCGTACAAGTAAAGCGATTAATCTATGCGATTTCCCAACAGATAATGTTCCAGAATCACAACAACTCCAGATCTCTATAAATTGTTCCAGATGGCATGTGGAGAAGCCATAATGTTGTTCCAGTTGAGGTTGAAAGTGAACACACTGCTATGCTGTACTAAACAGTACTCTTTATGCGTTTGTCGTACAAAAGATGAAAATGTTCCGTGCTTTCATTTCCCCTGAATTTTGATATCATTAGTCAAAAACTTGGTAATTTCTGGATAAAACGTGTGTGTGACGTAAAGAAAATTGGTAGAGATGATTGAGTATGTGTGGAAAGTAACGTGAACACACAATACATTATTTATGTCTAATTTATAATTCATTATTTGTTTTACTAAATGCGAGAATTCAGATTCAGCATGATTAGCTATATATTGTCAATCAACAAAAACTTCTGCGTAGAGAAACCAACAAATTCATTCATAAACTTTTGTATCTAGTTAAAACTGGAAAGCATCTATATATAATTATATTGTACTCAAAATATTGTTCGTGAATTTAATAGTCGTGACTTGAATCATTCCTATTCTTCTAAACGTTAACAACGGTGGCGTGTGCCCTTCAATGCATATTATACTTATTTCAAATCAGTACACTCGAGAATTATTAATTCCATTCGTTACCTCTCTGGTGTCACGCCAAATCCGGATGAGTGACGAGAAATGCTATTAGAGGCTTACCTCTACTTTCAACTCAATAAAGCTATTTGGGTAATATCGGTTTTTCATTTATGTTCTTTCCTAGTTACCTATATAGCTTACATAAATGCATTAATTTATTTGCAACTGCTTAGACAGATATTTGGCACGAATTAATGTGCTTATTGCTTATGTAAAAGTTGAATATTACCCTGTTTTCAATAAACATGATTCTATTCTACGAATATTGAACGTATTAATCCGTTTTATTTGCCTGCAGCCTATAAATAACTTTGTGAATGCTTCTTTGACATAAACCAAAATAATCTCGTTCGTTTAAAGCAATCTTTGATATTAATGGGGAAACGTATAGGACAACTGTCAATGATAAAATCGATTCTACATTGGTTACAAATCAGTCGAAAAATTAATATCGAATACAACAAGGTCATGCAGAAAACATGTGCTTTCTTATATAAAATGATCAATCATCAAATCCTGATTGACAACTTTGACAAGGACAAGCATAAAATCATCTGCATTTATGATCGAGCTGTTTCATTTTAATATACATACGTATAAAGAAAATCCTAACTGTTTTCAAAACCCATATTTGTAATTCGCAAGTACGGCTTCGTAATGTTGACAAAATTTTCCACACAACACCTTCACTAATTTTTTAAGCACGGACATAAAAATGTATGCTTGTAAAGTGCTAGAATGGGGTTTGGAGTAATGCATTTCTTACTTCTTTTGCTACTTTATTTGATTTTAAAATTACGATTTAAAAATAAATTAAAATTTTTACGTGACTGTCTTGAAAAGGCACACGAGAGCAAGAAATTGGAGATGTGTGCATGATACATAGGTATACATTTATTTATAAATAGAAGGGGATCAACATAAACAAGTACACTTGTCACTGTCATCGAGCCTACTTCTTTCCTGCTTTCACTGCAAGCCTGCCTCCTGCTCTCCTTAGAGAAATAAATGCTCCTGCGTCTTTTGATAATACGTAATGAAAACGAATGCTTTCACTTTCCTCGTATTCTTTCCATTAACGTTTTTTTATAGAAAAGTCAAATGTTGGACAAAAATTATAATGCGTCTCATTTTAAACACATACCTAACGTATGCGTGCTGTTACTGCAGATAATATTCTAAGAAGCTATTAGCTGTGAAAAAAATCCATCCTACAAAAACTGTTAGGTGTCGGCACGAATAAGTATACCTAAATTTCATTTTCAACAACGTAACAACTGGAAAAGTACACAACAAGAAAGGTAGGATTACAAAACTCTATACGGAATGTAAAAGGCTTACTAGCTGTTAAGCTAAGAAGATGAAGAAAGTTGAGAAAGGTACGGATGCTAGAAATAAAAATGCCTGTTTTCTCTAGCAAAAATGAAGCACTCTACAGAATAGTTTATTTAGGAAATTTTTCATATCAAAAGAGGAGGAACAGTGAAATGAGCAGCGCTAAGGTTTGAGAAAACCATTAAGATATGGATTCGTTATTTGGTAGGTTTTGGTACTTGAGTCCCAACAATGCTCCATTCGAACAAGAGGATAGTCTATTTTGCGCGCGTAAGTACTTAATGAAAGAGTTTAATCATCTAAAGGACATTACCAGAGACAAGCGCTCTCTGAATTCGGAAGAATATTTATATACGTTCTTAAGTGTTCACAATTCACCAGTACCTTACTCAGCCCCTCTCATCATCATTGTAGGTATTATAATTTGTTGTGCATTCATTACTATCATTGTACACTGTTTTATTTTTGTGTTGGATACACAATAATTCAGCAAAAAAGTTATGTGCTGTATGTATGTCCAAGATAATCTCTTGCTTTCTGAGCAGAAATCCGCTCAACTTAATATGCTTTTATTTTCCTCACATTAGAGGAATTCCGTTTTGAAGTGGCATATCATACACAAGTACACTTCTGTGTGTTTGAAAGTGGAAAACGTACACAACTATGAACTTTAATCACACAGGTATACTTTTTCAAATGAATAAGTACTGTATAGGATTATTTTTGAAAGATATTACTAGTGTGCTCCTCTATGTCTGATTTCCTGGTTTCACAGGAAAAACTCAAAGATTAGAAAAACAACTTGAAAGTTTTGATATACCAACCTTTCTAGTAATTAAAAGAACTTTTTTATATTCCACTGACGACTTATTTCATAGCAAATAAATTTGTGATCTTTTAAAATCCTATCCCTAGACAGAAAATGGAATGAACCGTAAACGTTGTTGTAAAGCGGGTAGTACACACCGTTAGAATGTCTTCAATATAATGCGGAAGAAGACCAAACCTCGAATTCATTTAATTCTAAGGCACATTCACCTCACTACTCATTGGCATAATGCATCCACTTCCTAATACAAAATCAAATTTGTTCATCAATAGAACAAGGAAAAGGAGTAAAACTAACCATAACGTTTTCATGATTTTCTACAGGAAATCCTTTCAACATGAACAAACAGAAGGATTTTATAATGCGTATTTCCTGGCATGCACAATGGTTTCAAGCGGGAAGGAAATCTATGACGCAAAAGAAACCTGTGCTTGAACTATGAAGTACCTCGTCCTAAGGGAAAAGTGTGTATTCATTAAGCCGCTTTCACCGGCAGCGATTTGTGACGGAAAATATAACACAATGATTTTCTTTTCCATGCTACTCGAACTATTCAAAGTTACTTTTGCTACTAAAGTAGGCTTGTCATAAAGTCTCTTTTGGTAATTTCTCAGGAACTTGACATTGTTTCACTTTCCTTTCATTCGTTAGTTTGTCGCATTTTTACTGCTTGTGATATCTTAAAAATAAACCCTGTACATCTGCGTCTGAAAAAGTTGCTTAAACCAGCATTAAAATTTAGCTCTAACCAACTCATTCTGATGTGCGTCCTGGCAGACAGACAGCCAATGTAATATTGAAGATTATGCTTTTCTAAACACTCGCAGCTGCAGTTCAATTAATACACAAGTTTAGTGATACCTATTGTCAATATGCATTGTTTGCTAGAAGCCAGTAGCATGTGCGGTATGTAATGTGTATTAGATAGAACTCGGAAGTAACATTTGTTCCAGTAAGCGGTAAAAGTTGAAAGTTTCCTCCCATTATCTCTTTTCCAACAACAAGGGAGGAAACTAATGAGGAAGTAATACATCTACATAGTAAGTAGGTATATAATGCGCAGAGGCGCTACACGTATATATGATCTTGTTGACCTAAAATCCTTTCTGACACCAAAGACAAGTTCTACCTCAAACATGTGTTCTCTTTCGAAAAAGCATCGAAACTAGAACACACAGCCACTTCTTAAGCAAAAGTGCTGTCAACTTTGTGAACAGTGGCATGTGTATCTCTCTAATATGTTGCTTATAATTTGGACAAGATTATGGCTTCCACGAGCAAATTTACACCCATCAAAAAGGAAATGGTGGAGGAAAGGAAATGAACAGAAAAGAAAGTTTTGAGAAAAAACTTTAGTCCAATTTCGCCACTCTGCTTCCAAGTACTAAAGCCAGTTCCATAATTTCACCGGGATGAATGGGAAAGTAGATTAAAAATATTTGCAAAATATATGTTCGTTCGTGTATGTAGTTCATCAAGTCCAAGTACCATTGGGATAAATGCAGGACATAAGATAGCAGAAATAAAATGAAAACCGCCGCTGGAAATCACCAGTGAAGTTGCAAAGAAAAGTTTTGGAAGGATAGGCAAAATTATCATCCCGGGATTATGCTCCATTACATTCCACATCGCCAAAAAGTAAAGTGCTTCATATATGTAACATTATGTTCATCATGAATGGAGGAAATTCTCTGATGTGACATGAGCTAGTGGTGCATCATCATTTCTCATCGCATTCGTTCATACTATGGAGTAATGTTCGTTCCATTTCAGCTAACAGCTGCTAGTCATCTTGTTCATGGTCAATAATATGAAGACACATCGCACTTGACAAGAATCATTTTTTCATATGGCTGACCGAGTTAAAGGAAGAGTTTATTTGCCCGTATGAGAAGGGTACGTACACAGAACAATAAATGGAAATTGATGCACATCTAATTGGAGTTTGCATAAAACGCAAAACGTGGTCTATCGAGATCTTAGATCAAGTTGTTAAAAAACATTCAATATTCAATACAATCACCCATCTGAAGCTAAAAGAAGATTGGCGAGTGTTGCAACAAAACTTTCCTCTCTGCTTAGTAAATCCTGAAAGATGCGGAAATGAGCAAATACTAAAACAAGGAAAGGTTGTCACTAACTAGAAGGGTTTGACACTCTGCATTCTAAAAGTGCTTCGGGAAGAAAGGAATTCGATATATTTAGAAGGAAACAGATTCGACTAGGAAATCCAGGTCAAATCAAATCCTTGAACTTGTATTGAAAATAGTTTGGACGAGTCAAGGTCTATGTGTATGGCATATTTTAATTTGATATCAAAATCACGCAGCTCTCAGTGTTTTGTATGAAAATGATGGCAAAAGCTTTGATTCTTAAAATTGCCATTCTATATGCAAGATTTTACGATGACTTTTCCAGTACTTTTCTTGTCAGGCATTTTTTGACAAAACGCAAATACAATTTCTATTTGTGAGCGTATACATGTAAATAAACTCGATACGAAAAACAAGTCATCCGTGAAAAATATTTATTTAAGGCAATGAAAAGTTGAATACATTAAATCTTTTGCTGATATCCACTTTGGTTCGGCATCACTCATATAAATGCCCTTGAGTCAAGTGTTTACAGCTTGCAACTTTGGTGAAAGAGGTATGAAATATCGACTAGAGTAGTAAGTGAGCTGAGTAGCACTGAGTTCCAAATTGATTCAATTTCCTGAGTGGAATGTTGCTGTTATAGAATGATAAGTAGTGGTAAAACACATCTAGATCTCTATTTCATGCTCTTATTACTTCTTCATCCCACGACTGTAAATACTCTTTCCCTTTCTGCTCACTTTTTCTTCTTAAACACTGCCTTCTTATCTACCTACTCTTTTTCTAATCTTTCTCTACTCAGCAATGATGCGACTTGTGTTGGGGTAGCATTAAATATAAAGTATTGAATCTCCTGTTGTTGTGTATGTAGTGTGCAGTCACTAGTAACTTATTTAGTGTGGCGGTATGTCAACTTGGGCAATAATCCTCTTTTCTTACTTGAATCGATTCGTGTGTGGCACGACATGTGAGTGTATGTTTTACTTGATGCAAAACTTTTTTTCTTAGTATTGAGTTGAATTGGATCAGAAGTGATTATACGCTTAAGCCAGGACAACGCAATGTGTGTGTGTGTCTTGTCTTGTCTATGTGTCCCACGCAGTCTGACGTAATGTGTCTGGTTAATCCAAAGTACGAGATAAGAGAATAGCGTGCATTAAAAGTGAACACTTAACTTACCTACTACTACTACTTCCTATGTATGTATTGTATGACAAGAATAACCAGGAAAGTTGAACGGTGAAAGTTGTTCAAATAAAATAGTTCATTGTTTCTTTTTTATAAAAGTACATCTACACAGAGGGGTTTTGTGTAAGCATTATGAATGAATTTTGATATTATAGTAGATATATCGTGAGAACACAACGGGATCGTGTTCAAGACATGACGTAAAAAGTTTTTACCGGAAAAGTACATGCGTAGGCTCTATACACTATCAAACATGCTTACTTTTCTTGTGTCAATGGTGTCATATACTGACCAAATCACAATTGTCAAAAAATATATTATGGTGAATCAGATGTACCTACTGAAGTCTTGCCGTGTGTTCATTAATGTATCGTATCAACAGAATAATTTAGAATTGAAAAGTTTTCAAATCAACTTTATCCATTCTATAACAGACGCAAGTTGCTACTTCGTCAACATAATTTTCGTCGTAATGATTGTATACGAAGAAAGCCAGGAATCTGGAAATAAAAATAACTTGAAATGATCCGATAAAAAGGAAAACAAAAATAAAAGAGAAAGATCATACATCCGTTTCTAATCTTAATCCCAGCACTAAAGGTATTTTATGCTCATGGGAAAAATTGTCGCTTTCCTTTCATCATTTTACCGCTGCGATGATGTCATGCAGTTATACTATAGTATATGTACACTGACATACACATTTATGCTGGGTATGTACCGCTAATGTACAGATTCCGAAATCAATTTTTATTCTGTTTTCATGAATCGAATTTGTCCCTCCAAAATATATCGCCGTATTATACTAAAAGTGCACATCTAGTGAATTTGTTCCTTACTTCCCCATTCTGTCTGACTTTGAACGAATAATACAGCATGCGTTATATATGAGACAACATTACGCCAAGTTGACGTGTGACGTGGGAAGGACGAGATGAAGAATCAATCGTCGCCTGTAGGCGTACACTCATTCAACCCGTCTTTTTGCAGAGAATAAAAAAGCAGCTTTGTTGTTGTTATGTGATGCGCTTCTATCGGGGAAAGTAACACAAGGAGAAAACGAGAGACATTTGATGGGAATAAGAAAGGAAAAGGCACTTCATCACCTTTTACTGTTGCTCGTGTAGGCTACACATTCTTCATTGCCTTGTCTGTTATTACTCACAATATATCTTGCTGAAAACCCTCTTCATCGGATTAATCAAATAGAACACACATTCTCTCTCTCTCGCTTGTTATATTTTTAGCGGTGACATGTTCTTGAGTCATCAAAACTACTTTCCTTCCATGAGAAAGATAGACAGATGTTGTTGTTGCTGCTATTTTGCTTGGAAGCACATATAAACTATTAGAGTAGTAAACACATGCATAAAGAAAGAAAACAATGGTATATGTAGCGTAAAGATTGGATGATATAGAATTGCAATGGGGATTGGGGATGTGCAATAACAACAACATACACAAGACACAACACACGCATGTTTTATGGATCAGGAGAAAATAAAAGACACCTCTCATCTTTCCCATACTCATGCATATTTTCATGAGGCTGATGGGAAACTATCGTATTTTAGGAGGATGTGATGTTGTCACACTACACTATTGTCACGTAATGCCTTCGGTTTTGCTTTCATCTCTCTATACACAAATGACAGACATCAATGGAGAAGCTAAAACTGTATACTGAAGTGACTGGAGAATTGATGTAAGATGAACAAAACAACATCTTTTACGATAGCTGCGTTGAAAATGTTCTCGTATTATTACTAATGCAACTGATAATATGTTATCAGAAATAAGAAAAACGTGTGTATAATGTTTTCATTCGCAAAACAGAATACAATGAAAGTGTGATGTTTTTGGTCTTCTATAGACTAAGGGATTAGACAAGAAATCTGTACTTGAAACCAGAAGAAAGCGTTTGTCTGTTTTTTGTGTGACAAATGATGATGACGCCACGATAAAAAAATATAAATGACTAAAATTTAAATTCCTTTTTTGTTACTATTTTCCCTCTTTTTGAATTGAAGGACCGGTAACAACATCTCAAAAGTTTAAACAACAAACACGATGAAAAGTTAACCTGAAAAATGGAAACTTTTCTCTCACTTTACATCAAAATAAAAGTAAACAATATAAGCGTCTAAGTAGGAATAAAGAGAGCAAACGAAGGAAAGTCAAAGCTCGTGTACATAGTTGATTTACTACAGCTGGTCTCAAGGATTTCGTTGTGCAATTTACAACACAAGTATATGTATGGAAATTCTTTGGAAGCAAGTGAAAGTATAGAAAGCCAAAAGAAAAACTTTCTCTCGATATCCAACTTGTTGTTTTGTGCAGTAGAAATGGTTTTTTATTCTTCGTTTCGAGTAAACGCACACTTATCTGTCTTCCTTTCATTCTTACGAATAAGTTTTGGCGAAGGAATCTTAAACAAAAAAGAATGTTAACTGGAACTGGAATCAACTTTAAAAAGAAAAAAGGCTTACAATGTGGTGCATGCTTCTATACACCGCCTAAGTTACTGCATCATCAAAACATTTGTGATAGCAAGCGATACAAAATTTTGCTTTTTGCTAACTTTTTACGATGGAATTCGATGAAGAGACTGACTGATGAAAAAGTGGGGAGAAAGAGCGAAAACAGGAAATATGAAGTGGTGCGATGGGAGAAAGAACTGCTTTCTCTTCCTCATGGTCGATTCCATTGCTTGACTGATTTTCTACCACATTTTTATTATTAATAATAATGAAGTTGAAGTATATAATACTTCATTCATTCATTCATTTACTGGTGTATGGCTGATGTGGCGATATTGAATGAAGTAAAATAACATTTTTCTCTTTGTGTATTGCAAAAAATTGACTGCCAGAATAATAGTTTTGGCTTCATGCTGATAGACTGACATTCTCAGGTTTTCCTTCATCATCAAAACAACTATTTCCCTTGGCTTGTTCCTTTTTGTAGCCAATTTATATATCAATTTGAACACAATCATCATCAACCCCAGCATTACTTCATCATTTCCATCATTCAAGCAAATGTTTATATCTCTCTGATTTTTTCTATTATGCTCAATCTTACTCATTGATTTATCTACGAAAATTGTGTAAAAATTGTTTACAATTTTTCTCAAGAGAAACTATTTCCCCATTCTGTGGAAATTTGTTTGCGATCGTTGGAAAGGAAAAGTGTATGCCTAACTGCAATCATGGGCAAACGTGGAAGCATAAACTCATGTTTGTATAACAGGCAGACTGGCAGACATTTTATCTACCAGGTCTTTGAAATTACAGTCGCTTGTGACTTGTGTGTTTTTTAGACCAACATGGCTCTAACGAGTGTGTTGTGACGATTATATTATATATTTTTTATGAAACTTATACGCTTTTAGTTGTTGATGATGATTTTTATGTCATGTAAACCTTGCGTGCATGAATTCCATGATAATTGTTACGTTTCCCATGAGAGCTAGAGCACTGGCCTAACCTCAAAATTATGTACACCATGTTTAATTGTGCAGAAATCACTACTCATTTTGGCATGCACGAGCTGCTCAACTGAAGGCCGTTCTGTTTTGGCTGCGTGTGCATTGTTTAACAAAAGCAGACTCGCCCGTGGCAATTCATCTACGCAAAATGTGAGAATTCAAAATGAATGGGGGTGCGCTAAAATTGAAAATGTCAATCAAGTCTTAATTTTCTAGTCTGTAGGTACTTGGGAGAGTAGAAATCAATGTTTTATTTGGTGACCTTTTGATTTAAATTTTATTAAGTTGCTTATTCGTCGTGCTCATCGAATTCTTCTTCGATTTTGCTGTCTGTCTCCTCTTCCCACATGCCCTCAAGATTGTCCCATGTTGGAGAAACTACAACATCCGACAATGGTTCAAGTGTAACATCAGTTTCTCCTAGCCCCTGAAGTTCATCGAAAAAATATTCGCCAGTTTCCGAAAGTCCAGGAAAATCACCGTCACCATCAATGTCGTTTTCCTCTTCAACAACATCTTCATTATTCACTGTTGACCTTTCATTTTCAACTTTTTCGCTTTTTCTGAGAAGAGATTCAATATAGTCATTCGTTGTTT
>JAQIXX010003068.1:0-21310 GCA_034700605.1 Willowsia nigromaculata
GTGGTAACACAAGTACTCCCACTTCAACTTCTTCAGAACCAATCGTTGACGAGAGGATTATCAAATCAGAATATTCCAGACCACCATCCTCATCTTCCAGCTTTGCCCCAGAGTCACCTACTCAAATGTCTCCAGCACTAAATCTCTGGTCACTCTCTGTACATTCGCCACCGCCGTCCTCATAATAAAATGGCACATCTTATACTCTCAGCACGGAAACTACACATTGTTATTATGCTTTTAAACTAAACCCCTGAGCTCTAGTTAAACATTCTCAAAAGAAAGCCACAAAATACCAGATTGCTGTGCGATCTAAAGAAACTGAAGGTCAGAAAGGGCTCCGACAACATGCAGAATAATATTGAATAGAAAACATGAATTTGAAATGATTGTAGGTTTGTAAGGGAAACTATTGATTCAAATTAATCGATGTTTATGATCCAGTTGTTAAATTCAAAGGTCAATGCCATATATATGAAGTGTTATCAACAAATGTGTGATGCAGGAGCATCACGTACACATATTTTATTAACTAGCAAATGAATTTATATTAGTAAATATTTTTAACAGCTATATATTCGTTTGAGTGGAACCAGTTAATATCAGTTCTGGAAACTGATGAGCCATGTTTCATATTTGCGGCACAGATCGTTTAAGTACAAACTGTGTTTGTACTCTTCGTCGTCATCAGTATCAATTTCATAGAGTACTTTTAATGAAAATCATTGAATCAAGTAGCAAAAGTGATGTTTTTGAGCTTGAATTCACTCAAATCATTTTATACAACTAGTATAAAAGGCGTCCAAGAGAAAAGCTTCATAGCTTGTGCGGTCCTTGTGACTATAGACAAGATATACATATAGCAATTGAAGCATAAATAAATGGCATCACTTTTCAAGAAGTGTGTGGGTTTTCGTACCTACATGGTTTGGAGGAACCCAAGTACTTGTTGGACACTTGTAGAGAGAGAGAGAGAGAGAGAGAGAGAGAGAGATGCGCAGCGTATCAAATGCTCAGCGTTTCTTCGAAACATCAATCCTTCTCTGCTTTAATGATTTGCAATGATTAGGAATTAGTAACTTTGGTATAAGAATGATGTATATGAAAGGAATTTCAGTAGGTGAGATAATGTACAAAAAATTGATTTAGTACCAGATTGTAGATCTTACTCTGTCATTTTCATGGTTGATTTATTCATCTCATTTTAGATCAGGTACATTCACTTATAGTTTCTGTGTAGCTGTGTAATGTGTAGACGTGTAGAGACAACACTAATCTTAACTTCCTTACGATTAAAAAAACCGCAGAAGTTAACGTTATGCATATAATCTTCATTATTTAGAATAAAAAATAAGAGCTACTAGCTACCTATTGACGAGACAAGGCTACGTAAACAAAAAAAAGTAATGTAAAGTAATAAATAAATGAGAATGAAATCTGATTTCTTCAGGTTGTACCGGTACCTGCACCCAGTGCTGAAATTTTCACAAAACATTTGATATTTTAAAATGACCCTTTCAACAAATTTCACAATATGCTGATAATAATGCACCCTTTATTTCATTCGAAAACTTTTACATTTTCAAACTTTCCGTGCACGTGAATACGGCTAAAATAAAGCACATTTATACTTGGAATCATTTTGAAATGGTCGCTGGCCCAAGATATTTTAGAGGAGCTTCTGGAATCAAATATTTAAGAATTTTTAGCTGAAATTCATCAATTGTAAGATTTATATAACTAAAATGCTCAAAGCGTCAAAAAGCATTACCTACACCTGCACTTACGAACACAGATTTCTTGAGTAGACATAGTAAATACTATATAAAGTTAACAGTAAATTTTCAAATGTCTCTGAGTGTGTAAATAGGTAGGCATCCATTAAAAGAGGATTCTAGAGGAGCGAATCCGTCAATCGATCTTTGTATCTTTCTAAACATTTTGAGATCTTTGAATCAATTAAGAACTTACTGAGGACATGCTTTGTAAGAATCATACATAGTAGGGTAGATATGTATGTAGTGATTTGACAAGATAGTTAGTTATATGAAAAATCATGACTTAATTTGGAGACCAATTTTAAATCGTGGTTCCAACAAAAAATGAGTCCATCTCATCTTTTTGTCTAGAGCACACTACGAAAACGTTTATTAGAACAAAACGCCAAACCTAATTCAGAATTGAGAATGCAGAAATGAACTTAAATTGGAAAATAAATTTTGTGATGCGAGAAATTTTATAAAAGGAATGTAGGTAATTTGGTTCGAAATACGCTTATCGCAGTCGCAGCTTCTACCAATATTATTAATAGATTAAGACGCAGTTTTTTCTCAATTAATTTACAGTTCAGTAGAAAAATTTGAGAACTGGAAATTATGGAAAAATAAAGTGTCATACTCATGATTTATACACAACTTGAATTGATTTTTTGTTATCGTTTATAACCATTTCTGGCTCACTAAACATATACCAAGTAAATTTTAACGCAGTTGTGCATTCTAGTCCGTTAGAACACACACAAAAGTAAATGTTCAATAACCGTAGACTGTCCAAATATTTTACAATAATCTTCTCTTTGTCCTTATTCTCAATTAATTGTGTAAGAGAGAAGTTATATTATTGATGTTTCAATTTCCAAGAGTTAAAGGTACTCCACATCATCGCTTATTATTATATTATCTGCCATATAAACCACATACATGTATAATTTAAAAACAAATGCATCGCTGCTCATTTTTATGATTTCACATTTTTAGTGGCATATAGAGTAACAGTTACTGTACAGTTACAAAAACAACTTCACACTCGAAAATTTCAAAGATAAAGTTTGCATTAATTATAAGTTAATGTTGTTATCATGTGTTAATTCATACTGTCTCATTTCCAAGTGAATTCAGTAAGTGTGCCATATTAATTAAAGTATGTGGTATGATTTCATGTCCAAAAATGTTAATCTATATATTATTAAATATGTGGTCAAACTGGGTACGCCAAGACTATTCTAACGGTTCTAAGTACTATTATTATTATTACGATGTAAAAGTAAAAGATAAGTGTATATTCATATGGTATTTATTTAGTTTGTTGAGTATAAATCCAAATTGTCCACGACAATTTGTATGCAATGCTAAACAATGCAAATGTCTATTCAGTCAGGCCAATGTCTGAGATTTGTAGAGTCGGGTGTTAATTACTATAAACAAATATTTATACTTGATTTATGAGGAATTGGATTTTTGTACACGGTCTCTATTCCTCTTTGTTTCCTCATTCCTGTTTGTTTAAAAATTGATGTGCTCTTTGAATGTCTATAATTTTAGGTCGGTAAAGCAGGAGAAATGTACACATAATAATAGCAATTCTAATGATGAAAAGGTTTTAAAGGTAGCAACTATACAAGCTAGTGTAAGAAATATTACTCCGTGATCTGCTTTAGACTTTAAATACCACTTTCCCCCAGTGACTCTCTAAATAATTTCAGTTTCAGTAACAAAATTTGTCTTCACAATTATTGATCATTCTGTGTTCTGACAAAACACTCATAAACGAGCTTAGGCTTAAAACAATTGACCTGACCTTCTCGAAGTAATTTACTCTATATTAGAATCATACTATATATAGGTAATAGAAGTTTACAGCTAGTATCATATTCTATTGACTTTCTCTGTGGATCAGTTGATAAGTACACGTACACTTTTAGCAGCTATTTTTCTGCAATCGTTATTAGTTTTGAAAAGTCTCCCACTTTCTCTATAATAAAGACTTTCCTGGAGTAATTTTACGGGAACTTTAAATACAAACTTATCATGATGATACGATAAATATTATGGTGAATGATAATATTTTTTGCTATGATTATGTATCAGTGATTTAATGATACTGTCTTTATACAAAGATTATTATATCAAATACATCATAATGTGGAGCTGGTCGAAGGAGCGCAGTGCGTTCTATAACCTCCTTTTATTTTACTTATTGAACATATTTATAGATAATAGTCAGTTAGAATATAAGTGCGTTGATATTATTATTATCTTATTTAATGTTATCGTCATCAGTTGTTTAGATTTGGGATTAGGTATTTAGGAATATGTCTTATTATATGTTGTTTATGGAAGATAGCTTAGTTATTAGATGTTGTTCCGTTAATGTGTTTACACTTTGTGTATTAAAAAATCCTGAATGATACTCTTTCATGTCTCCAGTTTGTTAATCAAATTGTGATGACCGTATATATGTAAAATGTGGTAGAGATACAATGATGTCTTGTGTCCAATCTATTCCCATTTATCACTGTCCAGACAGACATGAGTCTAGTAGCTGAAAAGTTAAAAAGGGTTCCATGAAATTACATTAATTTTTTGTTAATTATGGCGATTATCACGTTATAGAATACCTACCCATCTTACTATTAGACTAACATTTCGCCGTTTAGCTACTTTAACTTTATGTATTTTTCTTGTTTCTAATATACCAAAGAATGTAATAAATTGATATTATATGCCCAATTAATGTACTTTCTGGAGTAACACTATATGTTCAGTAATTTATAGTTGAAAGGCAAAAACTCAAGCACTTTTGGAAAGATTTTTTAAAACGTCATTGGCTCAATAGATGATATTAATATAATAATACATACAATGAACTTATTACTAAATGTGTAAGAAAAACTATCATGATATTTTTCATGTCCTGATCTCGTTGTACCTGTTTCATAAAAACAAAATTCAGATAATTTTCATTATTATATGTACTCTTGTAAAGATATGTTATGTGTCTGCATCAAAATGCGAGCAGAAACAGTCTCAAAGACTGTTCAAATGGAATATAAATATAATATCACAGTAGTTTAGAATCGTATTATAGGTTAGATCCATTATTATGATTCCCTCAATTGCAATGATCACAAACGACAAAAATCTTTCGTATTTTCTAAAGACATTTTGTGTTTTAATTGTATAAAATATTGTCCCGTCTCAAATTGTATATAAGTTTTACGAGTACCAAATACCTGAGTATTTTTCGTTTGATGTCAAGGGTAAAAGATTCCAAGAAAAGTTTTACACACAAAAAATAGGATGAATTTGACCAGGTATTCGAAAACAAAAATGTAAATTATATAAATTATGCGCTGTAATTTTTTGAACTATTTAATACGATACGATATTCATATTTGCATGTAGATGTTGTGTATATGTACAGTCGTGATATATTTAAGAAATTGTCATATATATGGAAAAGCGGTAAATAAATTATATGTTTTTGATTTATTTAAAAATGATATTTATTGCATTTGTGTGGTTAGGGATCCACGTGATCCCAACTTTTGCATGCATTTTCATTAAAAACTTTTTTCAAGTCTGCGACAATTAAAATATCGAATTATTTCTATCACTGCAGACTAGCGAATACTGAAAATATATAAAAGCTCGATGACTAAATCGGAAAAAAATGTCATAATATGCGGACAACCCATAAATGCAAATTTGTGCATTTCTAGTGCAACACAACTGGTGTATCCTTTTGAGCAACGTATTTGTATCCTCGTGCCATGAATGCATAAATAATTGAATCGAGAAGCATGCATCCTCCGAAGACAAAAAACTCAAGTGCCTAAGAAAAACAATATAACAATTAACAGGGGGTTCTTATTTACGAATTTCTTTAACCAGCACTTTGATGATGAATTTTACCTGTGACCCTTGTGCATGGTTTTGAGCTGAAATAATAACTATAAGATTGCCGCAAGCGTTCATGAGATGCCAAATGGCTTGCACCACACTTTTCATTGACGGAGGAGCCTAAAATCGGAAACACGTTCAGTGAGAAAAACTTAAAGTCTATATATTCAAGTGATTGATAGATTACACATTTTGTTGATAATTCACTCTATTTACCTCTGTATATGCAAATTCCATTCCGCTCACTATGAACAATATTTCACCCCAAGCCATTAAAATGTATTGTGGAAGTAGCCAAAGAATATGAATATCGTTTGGAGGAGTTATTGCTATCAACTGAGTTTTCAATTGGTTGGTGGCATTTTTATGAATAATGAAATTGTAACTTCCTCCATTTAGCAATTCTAGTTCTTGATTGAAGTCCAGCACACCGGTAGGTGTCTTTATCCTGACGTTGTATCTGTATGACAAATAATCTCATCCGGTTAAGGAAGAAAACGAGCTTATGACAGATAAACCATATAGTATAGTGAATGAGTCTACACTTTTGATTGCAGACTCTGCAGTAATCACTCAAGTTACTTACCTATTTTCATCTATTTCTTCTGTTTCCGAATAAAACAAATTATCATTTTGCATCATGTTGTATGATTTTGTTACGCCACCTTCCTTATCAGTTAAAATCATCGTTATGTTGTCGAAATCAGTTTTGACGACGGAGGCAATGGGTTTCTCTTCCTCTACAATAAATCTGACAAAAACTTTGAATAGCTGTTTTACATATTTATTCACTCACAAACTTTTTGGACTTGGAACAAAGTTTTACCTGATTCGAGCATTGCCGTCCTTTGACTTCTTGTAGTCATCATGAAAAGGGTACGCAAGCACAGAAAGTGATCCATTTGAAAGCAAGGATATACTTATGGACTGATACTCTCTTGACATAATGCTGACTTCTCCAATCCATGGAAGACTATTCTGACACTTTCCATTAACCGTTTGAACTCTGATGGGGGCTGTACTCGTATAAATCAACGGTGGAAGTGTCAAATAGCCATCAGCATCAACGGTGAAATTATATGTGGGCAAGTCAGTTGAGTTAGTCCATACTGTAACAGGACATGGCATTGAATTTACCGACGTTAAAACGGTATTCCCAACGGGTGGACGACTCCGTATGGCTGGCTAATGGCGATTGAATGGACATATAATAATGTTACACTCTGTAATATACAATTTACCTACATATAATTGACCGCTAGTTATGCTTAGTATATACCTACCTCTATTTTCAGTTCAACAAGACCAGCGACCCCAAAGCTCATGGCAGCCAATATTCCTCCTACCACCATTTTCTGAAGTGTCCGAAAATTGAACCGCTTGGCTATGAGTGGGTACACAACCCAGTTGAATAAAGGGAGGGATATGAACATTAAAATTGCGTTGCTGACCTGAGGATAAATAAATTGCTCAAATTGTTTTTAATTGCAAAAACTCAGCTCATTAACACGTAATACGTTACTGTAAGACACACCTGCATTTGGTCAGGCTTAATTGAGAAGGAGCCGACTGTTCCTTTCATTCTCGTTGCTTGCAATGTCCACCGACTTCCCTGAAAGTATCGAATATCAGGCTTTTGAAATAGGTATACACTATAGTTGTTTTGTAATATTTTAAAACATGGGCACATGAATTACCAATTGCTCATACAATGCAAAAAACATGGGTATAGGGAGAAAATATGGCAGAATTCGGAATAATCCTTTCGTGTCATTAATAATTTCCTGATCATAAATATCAGAGGCTGAGTCCAGCCAGTGCTGCTGGCCAGAAGACTTCTTTCCTTTGTTCGCCACGGCATGCTATGAAATAATCCTTAATGTGAGTTCCATTTTAAAGAGACTACTTTCACTTTCAAAATCGAAAGCTGATTGCTTGTTCCATTTGAACCACTTACCGCAACACATTTTGTCACTTTTACCAACATATTTCCATTTGGTTTGGTAGTTCTGTAAAGACTCTTTCCGCATAGAAAAATCACTACGAGGAAGTAAGACATTAACATGTTGACGTTTCACAAGATATGCTCGGCATCAGTATTGTTAGATCAAGATCTGCAACTTACTAATCGCAAGAACCATTGTACCAGCAGGAACTAAAATGTAAAAACTATATCTTTATCATTTTCGAAATGATATACGAAATCTAAATTATCTCTACTTTAAACCAACATTTACTGACCTCCAAATGCTAGCGGAAAACAATTTTCCATTCCAAAACAGGAAACGTCTCTTCTAAAGACTGGAGTAATAATTGTTGAAATCATGTTTCCAATTGTGACAACAAAGAAGAACACCGAAAAGAAGTGCGTGAGTTGCTTGGCTTGTTGCGGCAAAACAAATTGCTCCCCTCCTAGCGGAGCCTACAAGCATAAATGACAAATTCACACAGAGTAATAATGCCTTTCCGGGATTTCTCATTCAAGCAATCAGGATAGATTACCTTACCACACATGGTTTCATTCCCGCTGTTCCAACAGCCATTAAAAGTAGTCCAACAAAGAAGAAAGCCCTATTCACAACAGATAACAGTATTAGGTAACAAAAGGTTAAAAGTATCTGAATTCTAGTTCAGTTCATTTTGAACAACATCAATCTTTTTTGCATCACATACTTCGTCGGTAGATGTAATGGTGGGACGGAGGACAAAGCTAGGACGATATTTCCCAACGCAAAAAGTATGGACACGTAAAAAATTGTCCTAAACTTTCCAAGCCATGAGTCTGAAACAATGCCCCAAAATATTGGAAGTCCATAGCACAACATGAGAAATACGTGGTAGTAGGTCGTTGCATGATTTTCACCAAAATTCAATACATTTCTCATGTAGATGGTCAAAACAGCTCTCATTCCATAGTAGGAAAAACGCTCACTCAATTCAGTGGCCATCAGGAAAAATATTCCTTTCGGATATGGAATCTTTTGGTCAACTGGGTCATCCTGATTGCAATATATTGAAAATAAGACAATTATACTAACAAATCATATTAAAAGGAAAAACAAAGAAATTAAAATGAATCTTACCATTTCCAACTGACCAATATTCCTGTCTTTTTCATAGCTAGACCCTGGACTTTTCATTTTGCTTCTCATGTAAAGTAAAGCTTAAGTAAAGTTTTTAAGACGTTTCCTTGCGGCTAATGCATATAAAAATTGAAATGCCACTACGTTTAAAATGCTATCTGCCTATTTGACTTCAGAATGCTCGTCATTAAGTAGAAAAAATCATTCTGAAACAAAAAAAAATCACTTCATCAGATCTTGCTCAATCGCATGGCAGATCAACTCAAGCACTATCAATTTACTGCTCATGTCTTTAAAATTGTATTGTGTTGTGAGAGGCTGCAACTAAGACCAACCAAATAATTGTCAATACTGATTTTGATTACTCAACGTATCAAATCTCACTCTATTGACTCAATGTTGTCACAGATAAAATTGACAAATGTCAGGGATCCGGGCTCTGCGTTTGTACTACACGAATCGTACATATGTAAGTACACAAATAGAACACGATGTTTTACTTCTGGAAACGCATGTCTACCAGGTACATAGTAAAGCCAAGCCTACTGATATTGATTCTTATGTATTTTTGTTTCTTTTTTCTATTCAAAATAAACGTAAAATTTGATCGGCAAATCGTAAGAATCCAGAATGAACTGGGTAAAAGATTTCTAATTATTCGTCATTGCACGAACACACATTATCTTCATTCCATGAACTGTTGCATTTCATTAGTCTTCAGACAATAACGATAATCCATGAAGATGGTGCGTGTAAGCGTAATTATATCTCGTTCTCATAGACTAATAACTAATAACAAATATTGACATACCTGCATGCGCAGGAGTGGAGGCAAGTCCTATGAAACAACACTTGTAAATTAAGTTGAATAATAACTAGCAAAACGTTTAGCACCGCTCATTTACTATAATACCGTTTGGCTGCTTAAAATTCAGTCAAAATATCTTCGGAAGCTGAGGTTTTGTTCATTTATCCAGTATGCTCTTCTGTTTTAGCTATATATTTAGTACACCTGCTGCTTGAAAATCCATATCACAACTTGAACAGGGAAAAGCGCTATATACTTACATAATTTTTTAATTAAACGCATAGCCAGTTACTTGGCTAAATGTGAATCTGGGATGCGTGCGATCAATTAAATTTGTCAACAGCATGCAAACCACTTTCAGTTAAGTCTGGTGGCAATCACGCAGCAAATGAAATTAAACAATGGGGTCTCATTAAGTATTCAATGATCCAACTATAAGGAAAAACTTAATTTGTGCGATGCGCTGAACTTTAGTGGCAAACTGAATTTGGGTGCTTCTGGCAGGATTCGCAGCAACAAAATAACACCACGCGGTTTTACACCAAGCGTGTAATTAGAGTTAATGCTGCAAAATTTAATGATTGTTGAAATTTAAAACTAGAAAAATCCGGGAGCAAATGAAGGTTACGCGTCTTATTTTTAAACTTTCAGCAAATAATGAATCAGCTTAGGTGTTACATGATTCATACATGTGGGTAATTTACTACTGATCGTCTTATTAGTAAATTCAGAAAATTAGTTTTGCATGCATATGACCATGATATGATAATAATTAAATGCACAAGAACCCTCAAGGTCATTCCTCTTTGTGTCCCAAAAGAAAAGGGAAGTAAATACCTGTTCATTTCATGCAGTACAGCGGTTGATAAAAGATTGCGAAAAGATACATGCATAGAAATGTTGAAATCTTGGTTTCAGTGTTTGCTTGCTTCATTGAATACAAATCGGGATCAACTAACATTTCATGATAATGGAAACATTTAGGATTAGTGTAGCGATATTTAACGAAACTTGAAACTTTCGTTTATACAATTAGCAAATTTTTGCTTGGTGAGGGTCTAGTCTCTATGTTAATTTAATTGACAACAGCGACGCATGACTAATAGACGGTTATTGCTCACCGGTGAGTGATGTATTCCAAAGTCCACTAGTCCACAACCAAAGATCAGTTAGGATGGTCATGCAAAAAATGAGTGGACAGAAATAAGAGACATGCAAACAGAATCATGTTGTTGCTTAAAAATATGTTAATATTTAATTTTCAGTGCTAGAACATGAGCTCATTGGATGCATGTCACAATACAATCTTAGAAACTACTAAAATAATTCATTCTAATTAGGTCCGACTAAATAATTTAATTTGAATATTTACTTTACAAATTCCCTTAGTATACATAGAAGACACTCATTCGTCATCGATGATCACAATCTTGTTATTATTACTTTCTCTAGATCTTATAAACAGTCGCATCGCAGAGTCAAATGATGAAGTTGAAGATCCAAGCGTAGTAGCTACTAAGTTATTGAAACTATTAAAGGGAAGAGATGGATCGCTTGCTGTATCAAGAACTATCTTGTCTTCAGCATCATCGTCGAATGAGTCTATTGCTCCTATACCATCGTCTTTACCAGTGTCACCGTCTCCAGTATTATCTGCATCTTCGTCTCCTACTGCTTGTTTTGCATCATTTACATCACTCCTTCGTGTGTATGTACTTGCCACGATTGCAAAAGCGACAGTTGCACAAACCATAATTCCAGAGTACATGAAAAATTCGTGAGACTGTTGTGTGGAGCAGTCACAAAAATGTAAAATAGTATGCACGTTGTTGAAAGTAGTCTGCTTTGTCTCAGCTTTAAAAGAGAAATATGGTTTTTAATTTCAATGCATGAATGTACCTGGCGTTCGAAAACCCGGAACTCCGTAAAGATTATGACGACCACATTTCCAACTGCGTATGTAAAGAGCCACATAGCTTGGAACAGGGATTTCATGCCAGCTGGGGCCTAAAATTTGTGAATATTGCAAGTTATCCGTACTTATCCATTCACTAAAGTAAGTAAAGAAAATTAAAGTTTTTGGTACCTCGTTAAAAGCGAATTCACAGCCAGATATACTGAACATGACTTCGGCAGTTGTGAGTAAAAAGTATTGAGGGATCAACCAGAACATATGAATCGAATTTGGAGCCGTTATTACGTACTCTCGAAGCTCAAAAGTATCCTCATTTCCCGTCACACTTATAGATTTGGCAATAACATACAAATAGCTTCCTCCTTGGCGCGGGCGCACTCGACCAAGTTTCGTGGCTTTGGAACCTTTTATATGAAGTTCCAACATATGCCTGAGAATTAATTTAGGAAAGTTGATTCTAAGCGTTATATCATAAACGATAAAGTAGGGAGGTGACTTGGTTAAGTTACCAATATGGATCTGTCCTAAATGGAGGACTTTCCATATCTGAAAGCGGAATGCCATCCGATTCCGTATTATTAAATGCCGGCTTATCATTGCTATTGCTACTGCCTTCTACCCAAACTTTCATCACCTCATCCTGTGCATCCTTAATTTTTAAAACAGCATCGCGTGCGGTTTCTTCATCGACTCCAATAAATGCGAACCTACAATTTGAGAAACCCAAATGAATTCATAAAGTTAATTCTTATTTATTTTAACTTGAAAATCTGCAACTTCACCTTATAATTGGAATTCCCTCTCCACTTTTTAGTCGCTTTTCAGTGTATTTTGATTCAAAAAATGAAAGTCCATAACTATCGTCATACAAGACAAAGATAGTTTCTGTCTAGCAAATTTTAAAGCAATTATTAAAACTGCTACGCGCGTCCCATTTTCCCAAAAATGATTTCATTTATCACAGTATACCTTTGCGGGCTTTGATTTCCATTTAAACTTGGAATGTCCTATAACCCGACAGCTTTCAGCACTGACTGCTGGCGCTACCCAAAATTCGTAGACCTTTTCAGCTTCAAGCTTATCAAAACCAGATTGCCCGTATGGTTCGAGCTTAGTGCGAAGGTCACTGTCTACAATTTCCACATCCATGGAACACTGAATATTGCTGATAAAGTTCACGCGGGATTCAGACGGAAGCAATTTGTCAGGATATGTTTTCTGAAAATGTTGCGATTGATTAGCGTTTTGATTTAGCTTTCTAGAGTGCTATGAACGAATAAGTTAATCTTTTACATCAAGTTCCATCTGTAGAACTCCAGCTACTATGAACGCGCATGCGATCAGTACTCCTCCAACCGTCATTCTCTGTAAATGTGATTTTAACAAGCCGATTTTTCCCAGCAATGGAAAAATTCCTTTGTAAAATATAACAATAAGCGGTAGAATCATCAATGGATTCAGTAGTTGCATTTGGTCTGGCTTCAGAGTAAGACCGAAGAAGTCCCCATTCATTTTTGTTGCTTGAAATGTCCATCGACTCCCCTGAAGTATGTAAACTGCCGTTAGTCTAATTTTTATTTATATGAATCGCTTTTTGTCATGGATTACTGGCAAACCTGTTGATCAAACAATGCCCAAAACATTGATGCAGGAATAAATAAAATCAAAACACGGTGAAGCTGCTTCACATCATTAATGAACTCTGTACTGAATTGGCCATCAGCATATTCCAACCAATGAGACCTTTTCGCGACTTGTACTTCTTGATCTGTTTGTCTTCTGCAATCTAGTTTTCCTTTTAGAGCATACTAAATTATGAAGTGTTTGCTTAGTCATAATAATAAAGTGGTAAGATAGATATGGATAGCATAAATCAGAAATAAAAAGAATCATACAAAAGTGCACATGAAAACTTTCTTGAGAACATTTCCGTCAGGATCTTTGAGTATGTACCAAGGCCTTCCACTTACCAACAATACTAAAGTGAGAAAATCAAACTCGTTTTTCATTTTAAAATGGAAGGAAAAATATAAATGTATAATTTGTCGAAGCACGAACTTATAGAAATTATCATCAATATGCATGGTAGGCCAAAGGCCAATGGGTAACATGTGTCCATCCCGAAGCATTTCACATTTTTTCGCAATATTGGTGAGATTATCATGGACATCAAAGATCCTGTGTTAATAAAAAAATAAAATATAGAGAAGAAAGACGTCAACTGCTCTTGCTGTTCAGGCAGTTTAAACTGGTCTCCTCCAAAAGCTGCCACGCAGGGCTTGATTCCTCCCATTCCACATGCAATAAACAGGAGACCGGTAATTGCAAATGCTCTGTGAAAAATGGAAGAGCACATGAGAAGGACATTTTTGAGGCATGAAGTTTACGATTTGATTTTATGAAAAGGATGTTACTCTTTTGGAAGATTCAAACTATCTATTGCACCGAGTGACATAATGCCGTTCCCAAAAGTATATACAATGGATAGGTAGAGAATTGTTCTATAAAATTAGCAAGATAATTGTTGTCGCCATTAATCCTTTTTTAAACTATAATTCATCACTTTATTGATTCAGACCTGTACTTTCCCAGCCATGAATCCGCAAGCGTTCCTCCAATAAGGGGTGTGAAATAGCATAGTGTGCAAAAAAGGTGATAAAGAACAGTGCATGTATCCTCATTGTGGTTCAATACATTTTTCATGTATAAGCTGAGCACAGCTAATCGGGAAGCAGAAATGGTTAACAGTTGATGGTTGAAAGTAACTGTTTGGGTTATTTTTTAAATATCGTAATTAAGCTGTCTGCTAAGCTGTGCAAACCTTTCATTCCATAGTAGGAAAATCGTTCGCAGAATTCCTACACAAGAAGAAGACGTGAGATTCCTAAAAAATCATGGTTTTTGGTTTTGGAAACGTGAAAAATTTATTTGGATATCTCCAGTGCTTTAATAAGTGTAACTTACATTTAAGACAATCAGAAGCGCGGGCTTCGGAAATGGGGGTTGTTCCGGCTGCTTCTAAACCATGCCCATTTAATTATAAAAAATTAAATACATAGTCTATACGAAGGAAGCAAAATAAGGTAAAATGAGCAAACACTTTGGACAGTAAATTTAGAAATACCTCTGCCACAGGTGGAATTACTGGGTCTTGATCTTCAAGCTCTGACATTTCTGACTTGACTGTTCATTCAGTAGAAATTATTATTTTTTCTTCTTTTTTCAGTGTTACGCTTAGCAAAACTACTAGTAAAAAAATAAATCCTAGATGTAGCCTTCCTAATGTCTAACGCAACCATATCCACGGAAGCTTTACTGATAAAATATGATCGAATTCATGCAGTGACTCATGGTTATTTTATTTTTTATATGAAAATATGTCAAAGTTAGCAAATTGGTCGAAACGACATGAAACAGCATTCACATATGTCATTGCAATAAAATTACACGATATGATTTCAAAATGATTGCTTGCATGATGTTATATTGATTTCTGCTTAAAGGATATTTATACAATTTCCTACAAGGGGGTTCTTCGGTTTCCGCACAATTTAATAGCATAAAAATATATAATCAGACTGTGGGTTTAACGACATATCATCAACGGACTTACGAGAAAATAAAAATCGCGCTAGGCTTCAAGCTTAAAATCTTTCGTTTTTATTACGACAGTTTTTCGTATAAAAATATTATGGCGAAAGTTACACAGGTACATATGCTAAAATCCATACAGCATTATAATATATTCTAGCTTTATGGCATTTTCAGGAACATTAAAATACTACTAAGCATTCATACATACAGTTTCATACACAGATCACAAAAGTACATTTTTTAAGAACTATTAAATACAATTATGGACCATTATCATTATAGTCTTCATTCCGTTTATTCTCTTTCATCTCAACGGTGTTTGGACTAGCAATTTCCTCCTTTTTATCGGTCTGTTCAATTGGAACATAAAAATAGGCGAGGAAGGCAAAAATGACCATGTCGACAAACATGAGACCAGAGTAGAGGAAAAACTCTTTCCACTAGAAATCAAAAAGAAATCCAATTAGCATTTCATTATGTTTGTAATGAATGTTGAGACATAATATATAAAATCTAAATCATTTCTAACTGTACCTGTTCTTCAAAGATTTTAAATTCTGCAAGAAAGACGACGATTACATTACCAAACGCAACAGTGAGAAGCCAAGCTGCCTGGACCACAGATTTCATGCTTGAGGGAGCCTAAAATAAAAACGGAGATGTTAAATATTATGAGTTTATAAATATTTCAATTATTTGCAGTATTTTACCAACCTGGGAAAATGCAAACTGTAGGCCTGTAACACTAAACATAACCTCTGCGACAGTTATAACAACGTATTGCGGGACAAGCCATAGAATGTGGACAGAATTTGGCTGAGTTATGATGTACTCCTTTATACTATACTCATTTGCAGCATCCTTCTTCAAAACGTACAAGTAGTTACCACCTTGTCTTGGCGTTATTGTTCCAATTTTCTCTGTTTTACTTGAAATATCTTTGGCTTCGACGGAGGGAGTAAACACAACAATTGATTGTCTGAAAAACAAGACATGAAATATATTGCCCAATCCTTGGTAGTGTCATTTGTTACGGTGTGTTTGAAAACCAATAATTTGTTCGTACTCGGTTGGGTCAGTTCTGTAGACTGCACTGTCAAAATCCTTAATCGGTATTCCAGAAACTGGTTTAGCTTGAGGTATACCATGTCCTTCCTCGGAATCATGCTCCATGAAAATTGGAAGTGATTTGTCTCCAAGCTTAAACTTAATTTCTGCGTTATCTTCATTCTTGAAACCAACGAATACAAACCTAAAAACGATCAAAATGAAGTCAACATTAAATCCTCGTCAGTTTGCCCAGAAAATAAATAAAATTCGCAAAAAACTAACTTTATCAAAGAGGCTCCTTCTCCATTCTTTTTCAAAATGTCAGGATTCTGAGCATCCTTCACCAAAA
The DNA here is from genome assembly GCA_034700605.1 of Willowsia nigromaculata. Lineage (NCBI taxonomy): Eukaryota > Metazoa > Arthropoda > Collembola > Entomobryomorpha > Entomobryidae > Willowsia > Willowsia nigromaculata. Next base: position 16,481 of record JAQIXX010003068.1, read on the forward strand.
ATTGGTTTCCGTTGCCAGTGATAAAGAAGGATTTAGCCTGTAATGAATTTAATTGCATGAATGAAAGTCTTGAGTAGTTGCTGCAGGGTAATACCAAGTAGTTTATAGACTACTCAAAGTCGTCAAATAGTTCATATTAAAATACTTAAATTGAGAAATCAAATGCAAGAGTACGTACTTCTTTGCTGACAGCTTTTACAGGATGCTCCAATGATGCAAAGTTGGCACATTTTTCTCCAATTGGAGAAAGTTTAAGCTGGTACTCCTTTCCCCCTTCAATCCGCTCTATAATATGCTGGCCCATAGCATCTAGTTTCGCTTCTTGGTCTCCAATGTGTAGTTGTATCGTGCAGTTAAGATCGTTAACAAAATTTAAATGAGCCTCGTTTCCAGCCAACTTTACAGCGTATGTACTCTATAAAATGAATGGTTATAAAAACTTAGTACTTCTGGTTATGCCCTTGCTGTTGTATTCTCGCCAGTTGAATTTCTATACCTCAAGTTTGATTTCCAAAAAGCCAGATATCACAAATGCAACTCCAGCTAAAACACCTCCCATTGTGAGACGCTGTAGAGGTTTTCTGAGTAAACCAATTTTATCCAAGGCCGGGTAAATGCCTTGGTCAAAAATTGGAATAAACGCCAAGATGAGAAATGGGTTGAGAACTTGCATTTGATCTGGCTTTATTGTCCATCCAAAAAGTTCTCCATCCATTCTTGTTGCTTGAAAGGTCCATCGACTCCCCTGAATATGTTTGATTAAATAATTTTCATAAAGGTTTGCTATTTTAAAGTTTAGAAATTCAGAGTCAAATCAGAAATCAAAAGTATCCTGACCTGTTGATCAAAAAGTGCCCAAAACACAGGAAGTGGAATGTATAGGACAAGAACCTTCAGGAGTTGTTTCACACTATTGATCAAATCATAGTCATATTTTGCTGATGCATGATCTAACCAGTGGTCTCTTTTCACATTTGACTTTGATTTTTCACGCAATGCAGTCTATTGGGAAGAAAGCAGACATCCATATTTAAATGTTTAGATTATATAACATTAAAAGAAAAATTGTGAATAGCCTTGCAGATATTGTAATGCAAGTTGTAAGATATTAAGCAATTGTTACTGTGCATGAGTATGAAATAAGCACAGGGAAGTAGAGAGTTTAAAGTACAACCATTGTCGCAAATCATTTGAGAGTAGTAAAAAAGAAGGACATTATTTATTTACAGGACTTGGTTTAGCCTTACCCCAATACAACGTGCAACTTTAATGAGAAGGTTGCCCTTCGGTGGGATTATTTTATACAGTTTGCATCCTCCAATAAATACCACTGGAAAGGGTTATCATGCAAAGGAGTGATTACAAAGATAGCATTAGACAAACAGACTGATTTTCTAAAAATATTAGAGTTAGGTTAGTGGGAAATTGATCCATAAGTAAAGAGAAATAAGTGGATTCATAAAAAAATTACGTGTACATCTCGTACAGAGAAAAAAGAACTCACGCAATAATTTTTTCTACAAAAAATTTTAGCCTTTCTTTAGTAAAAAGCATACAGTAGATAAACTAATGGTAGTGTTAAAATGAGTAGGTGAAATATTCGACAATAAGGCAGTGCAAAGTACAAGGAGAAATTACGTCAGATTAATAGAAAAGTTAATAGTTTGTTATTAGTTGGTAATCTGAAGGATAGTTTAGTATAGAGAAGACTAAAATGATGCATGCATGCCGTGCAAATTTAAAAAACAATTATTAACACTCACTGAGATACATTTGCAGACGTCAATTGTAATGTTTCCTTCTGGTTTTCTTATATTGTACCAACGATATCCGATAACAAAGACGACTGTATATAGGTGTAATAGGAGTGTGCAGATTGGAAATCAAATGACCATAAATCAATTTAAGAAAAGTCATAAAGACTCGGAGTAGGATTTTTCTCTTATGTGTAAGTAATAGGTGATATAAATCCCTGTCATGGTCGTTTCTTTTAGACTATATGGGACAATATAAACTTTGTTCAAGTTGGATTTTTATTACTTACGTAACGAGACAATCATGAGTACGGCAGGAACTGAAATCATAGAACATTCATCGTTTAATTATAGAACCGTGCGGGAATGCAATGCTCGAACTTGAGAGCAAACTACTTGCTCACCTCCAAATGCCAGTGGGTAGCAAGTGTCTCCTCCAAAGCATCTAACATCCTTCCGGAAAATTGGAGTGATGAAGGTGGACAGAAGAGACCCCGCATTAATGGAAAAGTAAAAAATGGAGAAGAATGAGGCAAGTTGTGATGCTTGTTGAGGCAGCACAAATTGATCTCCTCCAAATGCCGATACGCATCTGTGAACGTGTTGAAGAGGAAAAAGGAATCACATTTATTCTTTTGTTGTTTTGCCAGCATCTCATCTAGCATCTAATGAAGCACTTTTTGTTTCCGCTTCTGCATATTTCAACAATGATTAACTAAACTTACGGTTTTATTCCACCAGTTCCAATTGCAATAAGTAGCAAACCCGCTATACTGAAATGTCTGTAAAATAATAACGAAGGGTTACTCTGATTGTTCAAAATGAAATACCTTAACAGAATGAGACCCAACAACCTTGAGTAGTCTCCACTCTCCACTTACTGGATTGGAAGTTGAAGAGGCGTGGTCGCAGCAAGGGATAAAACCACATTTCCGATTGCATAGACAACAGAGAGATACAATATCGTTCTGAAATAAAGTCACTTCGGTTATCAAAGCATTCCCCTCATCTTTTAAAACTATTTGATACAAAATCTTGAAATTTGCAAAAGTCCTTGTCTTCAAAGGAGTACATACTTAAACTTTCCAAGAAAAGAATCCGCAAGCATGGCCCCAAATATTGGGGTAAAGTAACACAACATGCTGAAAACATGGTAGACCACTGTTGACGTATCTTCGGTGTAGCCAAGTACATTCTTTAGATATATCGTTAGCACAGCTACGTAAAATGACAAAAACATACATTTAGTCAATCTAATCTCAGTGCATAGCATAAATTCTCGTTTTGACAAATCTACTATTTCAAGTTATTTGTCTTGATTTCTCAGATTAAAAAGAATTTTTTGGCATCACAAAATTCATTCATGCATATACAATTGTAAAAAGTAACAAAATTGCCAAAAAACGTAGGTTGTTTGATGCCGTGAGTAGGTTGCAGTTACACCATGCTTTCACTCCCACGTACACTAACTACCGCTACTCAAAATGACATCCTTAACATCCTTTCATTTCTTCATAATGACTGTGTCAAACCTTTTGCATTTCTTGTTTGTAGGCTTGCAGATGATAACTATTCATTCCCGAGTACTGCACAGCTTACCGTAAACGTTCAATCACTTTCGCTTTTTAAAAATTCATCATTATAATAAAACAAAAGTATTATGTCCAATACTTAGAATTCATGCAAATTAATTGTAATCTTTGTATGAAATTTTTCCTTGTTTTTTTTGTGGGTAAGAGATTACGATGTTGTCTTTGCAATCTAAACACAATATGGGTTCCCTCCCTGCTCCCTACAAATTGTGACAAGTGACAACCGTTACAACAACAAATTGAGTTGCGTTTTATATTGAGATGTCAATTAGAGAGGAATGATAGTTAGACTAGACACACATTCAAAATAATCTATATGACATATGACACGGATCTCGGATCGATATAAAGGTTAGTACATCAATAAATACTGCAATTACAAACCATGACACAAAATTGGCACATGACAAAGCAAACTCAAATTTTGACAGCAGGTGCATTTGAATTATAAATGCATGGGCTCGGTACCTGCCGGCACAGCACACACATAAAGCTTTGAAGACATTACTTTCATCATTCAGTGCTCATTTATTTTTTAAACCTTTTTAATCCTAAAATAAACAATAATCGTTGAAAAACTGTTGGTAAGCCCACTTGCATTTTCTATAGCCAATGCGTATGCATATGCATATCCCATTCTCTTTAAATTAAGTCCATAAAAATTCCTATACCTACACTTATAATGTAATTTTAATTGCAGACACGAACATTCTGTCAACTATTCATTCCTGATTAATATTGTTAATAAAGACTGGTACTTGCAAATTATAAGTTGAAATCGAGAAGGGCTAAAGCATTTTAAACTTGAAATTTTTTTAAGCAAAGTGAGTGTTGACCATCCCCAATGTATAAATTTGCATATTAACTTTGGAATCCTTGCGGTAAGAACAGTATTTAATATCATGTAATGTCAACTTGCACTTGCATAACTGATTGACAATAAGCTCATGTTTTGCATATGGGTGGGGGGTGAAGATTTTTTTTTATCAAATTTTGTTACAAGTCGTGATGGAGTTGTTAAGCATATTGCCAGAACACAACTTTGATGAGCCCTTTGATCAATAAGTGTTTTGTCTTATGCCTACGGCATAGAAAAAGATGATTTTATCAAGCTGTGTGTCCTTTGAGATACATTTTCCTTATTTTTATGTTCACTAACAGCAGAGCAATAGGCATACTTATTAACGATCCTGCTGTTCAGCTGCATCATTAGGTGCTTGTCTGTAATATGATCTTCGACAAAGCTGAGATTCTATACTTAACTGATGCTACTATAAAGCATCTTAACGCACCCATCGATTCCCCACTGTTATATTATGTTGTGGTTACCGTTAGCTCTCTACTAAAGCATGTATGCATCACATATACATATACTATGACTCGCTTCTGCCGACCATTTCAATAAATAAATAAATAAGCAATTTATTGTCAATAAGTACCCTCGAGAGGAAATTACACTCAATGACATTTGATTTGTCAGATTA
>JAQIXX010003069.1:0-21308 GCA_034700605.1 Willowsia nigromaculata
TATGGAGGGCAGTGGGGTTCGAAAATACCCATTGTGTTCATGATTCTCACGAGAGTGGTGTCGTGAGCGGAGTACATAAGCATTTTACGGTTTACTCCTTTGTACACAGAATGGACAACCACTTCATCGTGATGGCTGGAAGACCTATGGTCTCCTGTGACAGCCTGCATGTTTTCCAAAATAAGTTGCAGAAAAGGTCCTCCCCATAATTTCTTCATCTCGTCAGTATAATAGCTTGGGCAACTGTTCACAATTCCGTGGAGTTCCAAGAGTTTTGGAAGAGTGTCGTCCTGCGCCCAATCTGGAAGCGTGTAGTTGTGGGAAGCCTGTGGAGAAAGCAATGGGGCAATGTGAGAAGATGGATTTGCAATTGATCATTCGCTATTCATATTGAGACTGAGAATAAATTTAATACAGAAGGGAAGAAATAACTAACCTGAGCATAAAAAATGTCCAAAAGTGGATATAAGCCTTTCACAGTTGTAATGTCCAGGCCAGAATGCTCGGCGCAATATTGGATAAAGTCTTGATGTTCTTTGTCCAGTTTTTCAATCATTTCAGAGGAAGAGTAGAACTTATGCAAAAGGTCAGTATATCTCGGGCATTTGACCTTGTTGCGCAGAAACTGCAATTTTCCAGAAAATTCTTAATGACCAGAAATTTTGAGAGGAAGTACGCTTTTCTCGTTAGGATTAATATCAAAAAATTTGTTGCTTACCCTGTCATCTTTCTTTGCCATGGTTCGTAGAGGAATAGGTTGCCACTTAATCTCTGGATTCCATGCGTCAACGACAGGTGGAAACAAGCCAGCCAAGTTGGACTCCAAACTCATGATCGTCCGATCCAAATCTGACGATATGACGTAGAATTCCTTTGGTGAGTAGGTTTTCCCAATGTGCCCATCATAACGGTGACGAAGAAACTGTCCCAGTTCATATTGCTGCATTTTACCTCTCTATAAAATTACATTGTAAGATAGAAATGAAATTCACCAGATTCACCAATTTGTAGGACGCATCGTAATTTATTTTGTGCAGTTTTAGACTTACATTAGTTAACTGAGCAAATCCTTCAGGCCAGAGCTTATCGAATTTATTGATGTATGGATCTGTTGGGTAGAATTTTGTGGGCGCACGGTCTCCATGACGAAAAATCTTTGAAAATTAGGTTAAAAATATCTTTCATGAAATTAAAAACACAACTCCACAATTTTTAGGGGTGACTTGTGACAGCATGTAATTTACAAATGCTTAATAGCACTGACCACTTGTACAAGTTTCAAGGTATCCAAATTTGCAATTTTCCCATCTGATGTTGAGCAATGAGATATAGAAAATACAAGAAACAGGGCAATTTTTTCATACGCAGTTTTGCTCATCTTGACGAGGTCGCGGTTATATGTAAAATATCAAATACTAAAATGATTTTTTTTAAACTTGAATTCCAAAAAGCCTTAAAGAATTTAGGTATTCTCACATGACTCTGGTGGAGGTTTGGGATGTCTAACTTTTTCAAGTACAAAGGAAAGAATGCTGAAGTGTCACTTACACTTCATCATTTTATAGGTCGCCCATAACCTAATGCCTTAGTCTATGTATTTTTTAAGAACTTACATTTTGGTCATAAAATATCCCAAAGCTAAATTCATTTAGAACTGATCAATCTATTTGCTCAGATGTTTCCAACTTTTCCAGCGTTCCATAGTAAGTGAACAACTACGTCATCCCATTTTTTAGCATTCATAATAACGAAAAAAATAGACCAACAAACAAATCTTATTTTAAAGCATATTTGTTAGTGTTTGTTCACTTGCATTCTTAAAAATTAGTGACAACATTTTCAAATCGCAAATGCATAGAGTACAGTTTACTCAATAATTTTGGGCTACTTTATAAGTGTTTCGTCATTAATGTTTATTTGGAAGAAAGTTTTGTATTTTTTAATCAAATTCATTACGGAATATTGTTACTTTATTACGTCATTCCGTTGACAACAAATTTGACAATAAGTTCAAACAAAAATGTTTAATTATGTTATATAATATGTTTGTTGAAAAATCTACGTCATCGAGTCATTCATGAGTCATTGGGTTGCAGTAGGAATGATGATAGATAAACTATGGTTTGGGTAATCACTTTCCCTTCCAATAGGATAGCTGAAGAGATAGATGCGAGATGCTACAAGAGTGGATATTCTCGTTGACAAATTTTATCAGGATGTTTATTTATTTATATGGATAAACGTTTACACAAAATATGAACTTATCCAAACTTCATCACTATCAAATATTATGTTTATTAAAAGCATCTTATGATATTTATACTACATCACTAAGGATTACATATAAACATAATTAAGGATGTCTTTTCTAAGTATATCTTGTCGTCAGTTGAGTGAATTACACTTGTTTCAATATCATGCAAATGTATACTATCGCTTCTAGTGACTTCATTTAATCATAACTAAATTGTATGTGGACAGAAAGAACTTCTAAAGCACACTAAAAGACAAAATATTTCTCAACTACATGAGCACACAAGTTTGCGTTTAATAGCAACGCCTAACGCATTGTGAGCAAGGCCCTCATTAAACCTCTACTCAATCCCCTCACGTAAATCAATAAACTTACTCTCCTCATTACAAACATTTTCCCATAGCAAATCATTATTGAAGTGCATGATTTTGTAAATTTTGACATGATCTTTTTTTCTCGGGCGGATTTGCACTTCGCATTTCTCCAAGATCTTAAAATCTTGAAACCATAAGAGTGCAAGTAGCCACCCATACTTAACACCAAAGACCAAACTACTGGTGCTAATCCCATCCAAGTGACCATCGTTAAAAAAGGGGCAATAGACATTTCTTTCCTATGCTTTATTAATACATAACTGCTATACACAAATAACATAGTACAACAGGTCTGAGCAGGGATCAAAACAGTTCCGGTAAGTTGATTCAATTGTTTCAACAAGATTTGCACACACCTATAAACAAACATGAGATTATTTGGCTCTCGTAGTTTTTCAAGAGACTTATATTTTGAGCCACGTCCTAATCGCAATTCTCTAACAACCAACGGTATAAAAACTGTACCCAAATAAAGAGCTAGTTCGATTACCAAGCAAAAATTTGCGTAGAAGATAAAAGACGTATAAATCGGGAATATATATGTAAGTGGGAATAAATACAAATTATTATACGGCAGTACGTTTCCAAACAAATCAACAGCTTCTGGATCGTATATAAAAAACAGGGCGGTCACAACTTCCAGTAAAATTGTAAATATTCCAATGACCAGTGCAAGCAAGTCAACAAGCCTGAGGTAATTGCTTTTATCTGAGTCAAATTGTGGTAGGTATTTCACTAAATATAAAAATAGCAAATGAGACATTACCATAATTTGAAGTGTACAGCTTTAGAAAAAAAATTAATTGGAGGCGCAGACCTTTCATCTTCTCCATGAAAATAAGACATGCATTGATTAGTTGGTAACTTTCGTCCTGCGTTATGAGCAAAATATACGATGATATTGAAGCAATAAAGAGAACCATGATACAAGCGACTAGAAAAGAGACTGAATTTAAATCTTTGTTTAAGTAGAATCGTATAATTTGACAGATGTGAAATATTATCCAGGTTAACAAAAGGAGCAAGTTAAATTTGATGATCTTATTGTTACTACGGTCCTTAGGTAATTTAATAAAGAGGTTGGAATAAGGGTCCCAAGTGTATCGACAAATGCCCAGAGAAGCGCAAATTGGAATGAATATTTGCATAGCACGATAAAGTCTTTTACTCAGCATTTTTACGCAGTTTAGGCTTTCATTCCAGATCAAAATATTGATTCTCCAAACAAAATTTAGCAGTTATTGGCAAACTGAATTGGTCAGTCTAAACAATTAATTGAAGGAGAATATTTGGGAAATTTCTAATTAGTGTAACTTAAATACAGAGGACATCCTGACTGTGTGTAATATAACTGACGACGTATTTCAAACCACTGATAACTCAAGCCAGACGTTGAAACGTATTTTAGCAATATGGAATAAGTTAATTTTACTGTGAGCTTGAATGTGATTATATGATTTACATGTAACCAAGGTTGCAAAATTTTGTTAGGTATGTTGTTCAACGTATAGTATATTTTTATCTCTGACGAACTCAGTCTACTCACAGACGTATGCATTTGTCAAGGGAGAACAGTATGACAATCAATACTGAAGCCAATTATATCGATAAACTTGCAAGATAAACTTCCAATTTTGTTTAAAATTAAACTCACATAAAAAAGTGAGCATGCGGATGTCGTAACTAATGTAGAAATACTATGGCTGCTGTACTTTGATTTCAAAGAGAAAATAAATTAATAAAATATTTATGAAGATTAAAATTTGCTTTCTTTAAAATTATTCAATAGTCAAAGTGCTGTCCGTAGAAGAACGTTTCGAACATAATACTGCACGATATAGAAAATACTGCCTTACTGAAATCCTTTTTATTAGAATTGGTTTTAAATAAAGGTATAAGACAATTTTCGCCAGTTTCATTTAGCGATTTCAACCTTTTTTTACAAAATGAACAATGTAATCTTTCGTAATTTTAAAATAACACGAGAAATTTTGTCTGAATTGTTTAAAATCAAAATTAAGTATGAAGTGACACCAATTTCCTGAATGTTTTAAGCTAGTCTGTAAAAATAGTAGTCATGATGCTTCAAATCATTTCTTAACATATGAAATTTTTTTTAGAATAATGCGTGATATATGGAATTTTGAGTGTTCATCTAGATGATTTAAAAATTGTTCAGTTTCTCTAGTTTTTCATAAACTTTAATGTTTGCAGTTAAAACTTTAAAGCATGAAAATTTGTTTGCTTGCAAACTTTTTAAATGAACTATATCATCGTTTAATATCATGCGATACTTAGCTTTTCATGGATTACAAATTTTCAACAAGTACTTTTGATATTTCATAAAGAAATGAGGGGCTGTGTTTCATTTATTTTGTGTGTTGTCAAATGACCAGTCTCATAAAGATTATCATGACTATATTACATTACAAAATAAATTTTTTATGTTAGCTTAAGCATAGATTTGGAATTAGCAAAAAAATGTTGAATATATTATATTCTTTACGATTTTAATAACTACCAATAATCAGTTGCAACTTAAGTTGGGTAAATGTTTTTTCAAGACATTACAATTTCATATTCTTTATAATTTTTCAAGTATTCAATTACGTATTATTAATTAAAACATAGAAATTCTTGCAGAAAATTTATATTTCATTATTTTCAAGACATTTACTTTAATGATCCAAAATATTCTCCGAAATTATGAATAAATATTAATAACCTTTAATCACTCGGGAATTGAGTAACTTAAAATATGCACAGTGAAAATACGGTAAAGAATTCATTAACATTAGCAGCCAATTATATTTGTTTAGATAGTCTATGAAGTATTATTAAATAGACATCAGCTTGCTTTTGCTTAAAGTATTTCAAAGTAAATATTTTAATTCTATTACGTAAGTGGTTGTTAATTTTTGTTAGGTGTATTGAGTGTCTTAAAATATCTGTAAATAAATTTAAAAGGAAAGTTTCTAAACATTTTTCATCGCTTGCGTGTTTCTGAAATCGAAATCACTATTAGTTTAGTAATAGATGTACAATCCTTATATGTTTCATAAATAAGTACTCCAAAGCTCAATAGGTTGATGCAAGCGAAGATTATCATTACCAAGGCAAAATCATTTAGAGAGAAAGGACACCAATCTTTTTCACTCTGATTGCAAGCCTTCTCGTCGAAGATTTCAGATCTATCAGATTTTGCTTTGTTTTCAATTTGTATCTTTGCACTATACTCAGAATTCCACTTGTCAAAAAGAAATGCTGCTTTTGCTGCATTTATGTACCAACTCATGGCTTGTTTGTAAATTGAAGCTTTTGGCATTATCATAGCTGCTATGTAAGTAAACTCGTTTGTGTTAGAAATAATTAAGTTTTTAAGACGTGGATACGCAATTATATTCTCAACTTGAAGCAGTTTTAATATATCTGCCAAATATATACAAGCTGCTTGTTTTTTAGATGCAACTTGCAAAACACATTTAAGTAAAGACTCTGTTGTAACCTGCCAATCATGTGACTTCCCTTTCAAATAGGAGTATTTTGACTGCTCAAAGGCATCTACGATCAGCGACTTTTTAGATGAATGACTAAAGATATATTTTGTGTAATTTGGACTAGTAACAAACAGTTCTTCAAACGTTGTTGGAACTGGCAGTTTTCCTCGATATGTGAGGTTACTAATAACATTTCCTTTGTAGAAATTGCATATGAGAAAGCAAGTTAGAATCCACAACAGGACAGATATCCGATTTATCGGATTGACTGGAAGCTTACATTGTTGTTCTAGCAAGATTCTCCCGAGTCTACTACAAACGTGATAATTCATTCTAAATTTAAATACCTTATGTATCATATTATAAACATTGATTGATATGAGGATAGCGTATATGAAAAATGTTGAGAGTAGTAACAATCGAAGTTCAATTGACATGGAGTTAAATAAAGCTTTCCAGTCTTGAGCATTCCCTAATTTCGCAACCACAAATGACACTTGGTCTTGATACGCTACGCTGAAAAATACAAAATATTTGTAACGATCTGCTCTAAGATTGGAACCAGGCACAAAATCAGCTTTACCATCCAGCAAGTCAGCTCCGAATCCGGACCAGGAGCCTTTTTCATCGCGTTGGAATGAATACGGTCGTTCTGTGTATTGAATTGTGGAATTATGTCGTCTTAAAATTTCATTGAATATATGATACCAGCATCCAGACGTAGGTGAGTTAGTTCCATCATTTGATATGTAAGGACGAATATTGAAATAAAACACTTTTAAAATCTTATTTCGAAAAACGTAGGTTACATCTGACTTCTTTTCCATTCTTTCTCCCAAAATGACAGCAGTTCGTCTTTTGGAATCAATTTTCGTGCTGTTAATACTCAGATAAATGCTACATTTTCGAACTAACATTTGACTAAGCATAGCATCAAAATCTTTGTACGCGATCAGTGGTGAAAACCTAAGGAATATATAGTCGTCATTAATAGGATCCACAACATTCCTCTGAATGTTTTTCAGTTTTTCCGTTCCAAATACTGTTGAAAAGCAGTTGCTAAAATAATATTTAGAGAATCTGGTGACCAATTCAGCGGGAGTTTTGAGATTCAAGGTCACAAATGGCTCCTTTGTGTACGCAATGTATTCAGTAAAGTCACCTATATCAGTGGCGCTTACTAAGTCATTAATGTTGTAAAATATGATAAGGCACTGTCAGCCGCTTGCGATTCTGTAGGTCCGTAGCCAAGAGGAAAAATAAGACGAGAAAAAATCTGTTCTGGATGGTACTGCTTGGACAGTTACATTATTAGTTGCTTTTATTAAGCTAAAAAAGAGAGGAACACAAAAATATAATACATTATTTAGAATATAACTACACATTATAGGGCCCCAAAGAAAGTATAATATGATAGTATAAAGCAAACGTTCTATTCTTTGATTTTTCTAAGTTCAATGAAAATGCAAATCATTAAGGTCAAATGAGACTTGGCATTGGCACAGATAGTGATGATCACTTTCACAAGTTGCGGAAAATAATAAATTATATTAGAGGAACATAAAATATTGATTTCCTTGAACAATCAATATGGTGAAATTAATAATCATACACTTTATTCAATTGTATATCTTTATGTTACATGTATGCGCGCATGTTCTCATAGCCCGCAATTAAAGATAGGAGAAAATTCTTAATTACCTCAGATTATATCTTGATCACCGGAAGAAGAAAAAACAATTTAAAAGCTAGAAACATGCGACAAACACTAGATTACAAATTATCAATAATATATAGGTAATGTAGGTATTATTTTGGGTGTAGGTAATAATATCAATTAAAAGACTACTGAACATTAGACTTACGACTTAAAATTAAAATTAAGCGTTGGATTCCAATTTTCAAATAAATTACAAAAATTTGAAACATCTTACCACAAGTTCTTTAGTTTCTACCTTAAAATCAGAAGCTTATTATGTTTCATCCATCTTTTTAAACTAGGTCAATGTAAAGATCACAAATTTCTGCTTTTATTTTTAAATATAAGTTATAGTTATTGAACTAACTAGTAGATAGTAAACTTATCGACTTGGTTTATTGTAATATAGATGTAATAATTGTCTTGATATTTACTTGATGTAATAACTTACTCAATATGAAAAAAGAGAAAATCTTAAAGTATTCAGAATTTGTACATCATACATTCGTAAGTCAAATCATGAAAGCAAATTCAGTGTTGTAACCAATGATAACACATATTGTATGTTTAGCCATAATTTAGTACGATCAAGTGAATAAGAATATTGATATATTTTGTTTGTATATACTTACCAATATATACGGAAATTAATCCAAAAAATAAAATATTTATTTTGCATTTTTGAGTTGTTAAATGTCTTAACACTATTCTATTAAAAGTCATGTACTTTTCTTTCCAACATGACCATCTTCTGTTTCTTCGGTCCCCGTAATTCCCCCATTCCCACTAAAGCACAGACAATTATCATCAAAATGTACAATTCCCAGATAACTCTTGTTGAATGAATATCCGCCGCCTTGAATCCATCTACAGTTTCCTCATAAAATCCTTTCATTAAACCTGTGTTTTGGGTTGCCAAAAGTGTTGCGAAATGGTTCCACGAGGAAGGACCCCATGTTTCATTTCTGTTGCTTTTCTTATACAGATTTTTGATTTTCTTTCCAGCTCGCAAAGCATTTAACATAAATATAAACCTACTTGGGATTCCTGCTTCTATCAGCCTGCTTGTTGCTAATTCATAAAATTCAACAAAAAAATTACGGCTTTTTGAGAACTCTACCCTGCCCACAAGAGCTCCGCTTCGACTTTCGTCATTTGCAGACATTTCTAATACTTTTCTCTTCCCAACCCGCCTGATTAGCAGGATTAACCATTGAAAGTAATCCAAAATTTTTGGCGTTCCAATGAACGCAAATTTGTCAAAACTCACCTGCAAATTTTGCATTAAAAACTGTGCCCCGGTACCATGTTGTTTTTTATTGAAATATTTGCTTTGGTTATTAATGAAGTTGCATTGAATGGATCGATACTCTGAGAGGTTAACTAAGAAATCTTTGATAAGCTGCATTCCATATTTATTCATTCCATAGTTATCATGATCGCTTGCATCGATATTTTGATCGTTTGCGACATTACATGCCAGTGTATTTGGGAAGTGGTGGAGAATTTCGGACTGAAATATCTGAGGGGCAACACGAGAGAGAATGTGTTCCTTCACCACACTGGCGTTCAATATGACACTTACAAAACTCCTTGATGATGAGGCAACCAAAGGATACCCTGACTTGATAAGCTCATCCATAGTCGAAGGTACTTTTGGTAGAGGTTCCACAGTAATTAGAGCGTAAAGAGAAAATGTGTACAAATTTTGTAATAGAAAAGCTGCAAACAACCAAGCAATGATAAGAACCAATTCAACTTTCAACCAAAACGTGGAGCTAGACCACCCGCGACGATCATCTCCATTTCCCAAAAATACCTCCAGCACCCAAAAGAAACTGCCTTTGACACCGAGTAGATGTAAGGTGATTTGGAGACCAATGACACTCGCCAGAATCGACATCCACACATTCCATTCCAATGGTTGAAAGAGAGTGACCAAGTTTTCCACGTATCTCTTAGGACTTTTGCCAATGAACAATATAGATTTTAGTCGGGAGAATTGCGGTTCCAATTGGTGAACTAAAGGGTAAAATGTTCCAACCTTTGTGGAATGCATGCTGTCCAATGTGTATTCTTGCATTTCCTTTTCGCTATCAAACGCGTTACTCCCAAATGGAGTTTCAAAAGTCCATAAGTGATTTATTAGCATACTGTCGGCGGAAGAGCCATTAAAAAACGCCAATATGATATCCCACATGCATCTTTGGATGCCAGCATCTAGATATGTGCTGGGAAGGGTAGCTCTATCAGATTTCTTGATGCTGAGAAACTTGCAGTCTCCTAAGTTCCTAGACGTTCTCAGATTGTGATGGTTAGAGTGAAGCTTTCTCCAGGTGTGTATTATTTCTGATTTGAGATTACGCATGGGCATATTTTGTAGCAATGAATCATTCAGTTTTATTGGGGTCACGGGTTCATGTATGAAGTCCTGGTCTATACTTCTTTCGTCAAGTGTAGTTTTTTTAATTCCCACACAAGTCACACATATCATATATACAGAGAACGGGCTCTTTTCACTTAAAATTAAAATTTTGGAGGGGAGAAGTGCTGGCAATCTAATAAAATTGCAGTTGAAGACTTTATTGTTCTTACCATCGAATCCACTGGAGCCACCAAATGCACTGCCTCGAGGGCCACTAGAAATGCCAAACCGGTTGGAACTTCCGATGCTACCACCTCCAAATCCTTTGGATCCTCCACCACCTCCAAATCCTTTGGAGCCTCCACCACCTCCAAATCCTTTGGATCCTCCACCACCTCCAAATCCTTTGGATCCTCCACCACCTCCAAATCCTTTGGATCCTCCACCATCTCCAAATCCTTTGGAGCCTCCACCACCTCCAAACCCTTTGGATCCTACACTACCTCCAAATCCTTTGGAACCTCCACCACCTGCAAACCCTTTGGAGCCTCCATCACCTTCGAAGCCATTAGATCCTTCAATTGCAGCAGCGTTCTTTCGTTTGATTGTAGTTGGCAATGGCAATAATGGAGAGCCCCTAGTTGGGATAAGTACATAGTGAGGGGCACCAATTTTTCCAGAGTTGTGAATGGCTAGTACTCTTGGGACCTCAAGCGAACAGACGAATTCTACTCGTGGCAACTGAACAACACATGAGGTAATGAATTTCTGTGACTGAAAAAGTTGCAAATATACCGGAGTGAGGATTTCTGGATTCTCGTTCCATTCTGATGAAGTTGTGCGATTTGAGATTCCTTCTGGCTTAATTGAATTCATGTGGTCATCGTGAGCAAGGGAGTGAAGATGGACACAAAGTCCGTAAAGTATACAGTATCGTAGAAACGAGAATTTTAGTTTCCTGTTTGAGTTTGAACCATTCTCATCTTGATTGGTTGTGGACCTTAAGGAGTCCCATGAAAAGTGTATGGTGCAATGTGACGGGGAAGATGCAAGTGCACCAAAAATATTTTTGTAAGGTAACAGAGATGTATTCAAAGCTGGTGTCATGAGTGAAGATTTGGATTTGAGAAGTGAATATATTCACAATAAATTTCTAGAGAAAATAAGACAATTTAACACTGTCGAGAGGCAATACAGTAGAATATGTCATATCCTGACCGTGTCTCTCAATAAACGAGTGTTTAACTCATGACACGACTGACCTTTTACATTGAATAGTTGAAGTAAGTATACTTGAACTATTAAGTAATGCATAATTATCGATAGAATTGTAAGGCCAACATAGTATTCCTATGCTTTTTCAGTAGAGCATGACATAACTTAACTGTGTGGAAAAATTCATTAATCAAATCATCTAGGGAATACACTTAGACTGCCTTAAATGCTTAAAGTTTTGATATAACTTGTGTCTTAGTCGAAAATATTAAAGAGGGCGAAGAATAAGAAATATTTAAGATTTAAGAACCATGAAACACTTGAGCGTACTCTGCTGATAAAAACAATTTTGTGTAACATGCTGTGTTTTTTGTACTAAAGTATAGTTTAAAGTTCGTGAATGGAACAAAGAAAACTATTACTTTTTGATTAAGAAACAAATTTATAATGCAACATGATTTTCTGGCGTTTGTGTTTAAATGTGACGATGTTTTAAAACAGATTAATGTGAATAAAGAAGAAAGGGATCATTTAATTTGCAAATCTTCTCTCCGCTAGAATCAAACATGGACAATGTATTTACAAAATTTTGAAAGTAGATAATTATTTCATAAGAATTTTAAAAATTAGATGCTATCAACTTCTAACCGTACTTTTACGCATGGAAGAATAATATAATATAAAATGATGGAAGGTAAAAAAAAGGCTGAATTTTTTCATCAATATGTAGATTGTACGTTCCGACAGTAATCGTTAAGTGTGTAGTTTCAAATAACGTTCTTGCCACTAAAGTTATTGCAGCTTTAAACCCAAACCTGTTGTACATAACATTACTATTTCTTTTAAGAAACGCGTTCTATAACCAAAATACCAGAAAATGGGACTCTGCAAAAACCATAATATGAAAAATTTTCCGTCCTTGACGAGCAATTTTAAGTCCTGAAATTTCTTTAAAAACAACTCCTAAAATTTTGAAAAAACCCTTAAATCTTTCACTGCTTTTCCCTCTCTCTTTTTCAGCCAAATGTTTTATACATTAAAAAAGAACATTGTATTTTCATATTAAAAATTTTAAACCCAGAAAGGTTTCATAATTACATGAACACCGACACATTGGAAATAAATATTTTCATTAAAAACTATTACGCGTTCCTCTCAAATTAAAAGCAGAATACATTAATGCTCAATCGAACACTTTCCTTCAAAAATTCATGTTGAAAATTGAATGAGCGTTTATACCGATATTTACTGTCACAATCTCCACCATAAAAAATAATGAATTTTTCTCTAGTTTCGTAAGGTTGGTTGATCCAAAACTTCTACACATAGTCTAATTAACAAAAACAGGACTCACCAATGCTATAACGTTTTAACTTGCCTACAGAAGTTACTGTGCTGCTGGGTGCAGGTATCTCACATGCTCAATTCATTTCAAATTAAAAAACATAAAAGCTTGTGCGTTTAATGATTTTGCTATTTAATGCTGCTGCTGACTTTCCTCTCGATTACGAATTTTTCTTACAATCAGAGGAAGAATGATTACCATTACAATCCCGAGCACTATCCATTTCGACAATATGTCAAGCAACCAAATTTGGAATAAGGCTACCTTGACTTTATTGCCGTTTTCGGCATCAATCTCGAAATATTCCTCAGCCCAGAATATAGGAAACAACATCTCTGGCACCCTTTTCAGCAATGACATATCATTGACCCGTTTCAGTATCAAACTAATTTGTAGTTTCCTACTTGCTCTGAAAACCAGCCCTGTGTTCGGTTCGATGTCCATGAAAGATTGGTGCTTATCTCTGATTGGTGTCAAGCCACTCATATTTATGTACTCTGGATCTGCGTCTAAAAAATAAGGAGCGGAAAGTGCCACCGGGGCTCCATCTCTACAAGGTCCCAGGCTGATAGCTCCTTTCCTCAAACATTTCTCAGGATACTCTCCCACATCCGGACAGAAACATGCATTCTCGTCACTCTTTTGAGGATCTGCTATAACCGACTGAGGGGCAACGAAGCGGTATCCATTGATGCCTTTGTATGAAGTGTCCTTATCATAGGTAAGGTAAAGACTACGACAAAGTTCCGCATTGAAAAGCCATAAAGTGGTCCTTTTCGTGACAAAGGGCTGGAAGACGCTTCCGTCTGTTCCAGTGATCTGATTGCAGAAGTTGTCCCCCCAAAATCTCAAAGTTGACTCATTTTTGAATTTGAGAATCCTTCCAACTGTGGACTTATCACGAGTTCCTCGGGACATTAGGTAAGGACCTTGAGTAGTATCATTTTGCTGGAAATATGATTCACAAATTGAATCTATGAGCTTTCCATATTTCCTGCGGTGATATGCATTCCCTTTCCCTACTCACCTCCATAAAAAGTCCAAACTTATTATTAGGAATAAGCGTGATTCCAATATCCTCCTCAATTTTTTGCAGGAATGGAACTGTCCATCCTTTGAAAACGGCTTCATCAACAGTTTTCTCCACAAATAAAGGTTCCTTGTAACCGGCCAGCAATGTCAGAGCCATTCCCTTAATAGGCCAGGGTAATTCGTCAGCAATTTTAATTGCTGCAGCCTAAGGGAAAAGCAGAATTTTTAAAAGCATGTTTACCCTCATAATTTATTGTAAACCGTTAATGGTTTGCTTACAACAAAAGGAATGTTGAGGATTGTAACCATATCGTTCAAGCTCACATTTCCAGACATGTGCGGTTGGAAATGGTAGCTAATGTAATCTTTGTACGTGATCGTGTCCCTATTTTCATCGTGGCTCACATTAATTTTTGTTCTGTTTTCGAGAAGCACGTATGGACCAACTTGTTCAAGTCGGGGTAACGCTCCAAGGCGAACTTGCTCGGGGTTGGTCACGTTGAAAAGGTAAATTTTGAGAAAGATTGGGAACGGTGGAGATATCCAAGCTGAGTAAAGCTCAGGATTGGCATCTGGGGAGATGACCATTTTCTGTTGAAAGTAAAAATGGAGCCTAAAGAAAACGAAATTCTTACTAACACGTTATATTGTTTATCTTGATCTTACATTTGAGATATGAGACCGGATGAAGTAAGGGACAATGATCCAACCCAGCGAGACAGCAATAAAGATTATGGGAACTGCTGTAAACACTATTGCACAAGATATTTCCTTCATTTTAAGATGCTTTCTTAAAGCCTGATATTTTCTTTCTTGGGGTACTCCGATTTCTGGAGTATAATGAACATCATCTTTGATTTGCAAGCAGTCTGGTGACTTTTCTGGTGACAGCTGCAGAGTATCAGAGTGTTCTTTCCGGTTTGATGATTTTTTCACCATTTTTTGGTTTATGACGGTTTGTGTCCAGTATTCACTGTTTAATTAGAATTCAACGAAACAAATAAAAACTGCAAAGCAACGACTTAGAGCTATATATGCAGGTTAAAATGAATGATTTGAAATCTACAATTCAATAAAATTCATTTCAATATTTGGGTTAAAATGAAAACTAACAATAAATAGAGATTCTTTGAATTTGTAACATCCAGTCAGAAGACAAATACATTTGTATAGTATTTGCAAATTTTTACAAAAAATAATAATTTTATAACTCACAATTTTGTGAGTAAGTAGATACTAATTAAGGCTCACGCGTTAGATAATGACGCTTGGGTAAAAGTAATTCAGAACTGGATTTCGCTTCAACTAAAAAGCCAACAGAAGAAAAAAACTTGATACGTATAGTTATAATTTATACTGCTTTAAGTATATAGCAGTCGTTTATTTTGCGTTATCGTTCATTGCGATAATTTCAGAGCAAAATGCAGAAGATCACATAATATGATTTTCATAGTTAGAAGCCTACAACCAATTTCTTTCTTCCAACTGATTATCCAGAATGTATTTTTTTGTTTCAATTAAAGTTTTCAGAATTGTATCACAGTATTCTAGTAGAAATTTTAGTCCTTTTATAATTCATCAAAATAATTAACAGTCTGCGTCCACTGAACTCGTTATAATATGCTCAGAAACTAATCAGTTTCTTCGTTTTCTGTTAACATTTTTACAATGTTATGTAACGGATAAAGGTTTTAAAGACGCAGATGTATACTTTTTTATGTTGTGAGAATTTCTTGTTAAAAATTGTATGAACAAAATGTGTGACGAAAATTTCATGTTTATGGTTTATTGACGGAATGATATACAAGAAGTTGTAAAAACACATAACATACCGTAAAACCCGAAATAGACGCCTCTTCGGAATCACGCGACCCCCTTTAATAGACGTCCCGGCGTCTACGGACTAAAAAGTTTACGGAGTAAATAGACGCCCCCCTTTATTACGCGCCTCCCCTCCCAATAGACGCCCCCTCAAATGTAATTTCTGAGAAGTGTCGTTTGTGTTACAGTACATATTTGGCAATTTAAATGAACATAAAATACAGTATTTGATCTCTTTTGCTGTAGATGTGCATTTTCAACACAGAGAACATGAAATTTTTAACAGAAATCGTAATTTTTGTCTAAGATTTATACATTACGAGGAAGATATTTAGAAAATTTTCAATAACAAAAAGTTGACGGAGTAAATAGACGCCCCCCTCAATTACGCGCCTCCCTCTAATAAACGCCCCGGCGTCTACGTGCAATATCGAATTTTTCATCTGTAGACGCCGGGGCGTCTATTTCAGATTTTACGGTAAGTCAGTGATGCAATCACACAAATGTGTATTTTTTTGTAGTTGATAAAAGTCATGCAAGCCTAAAAATGGCAAGCTAATTTATAGATTTTGAGATATTGAGACTTAATATTAATACATAACATTAAATAGTATAAAAGCAAAAGCTAAGAAATTTAAGATTTAAAAACCGCTTAATATATTACCAATCTACGAAAAGTTTAAAATAGCACTTGAATGTTAAGAAACAGCAAATAATGTTGAATGTATATATATTCATCTCATAATCTTATATATTTTTCATAAGTAATTATTCTTTGAAATTTAATTTAAATGTAAATCTGTTGTAAAATCTAAAATCCAAGCAAACCTTCTTCAATTTATTGAATATCTTTAAAAGTAAGTATCATCTAATTACAAAGTGCTTCCTGAAAAATGTGAAAGCTGTTACACTAGGTATGAAATATACTCACAAATCTTTGAAATATTTCAGTGAGAAAGCCTACGCTAGCAACTGCATGACCTATCGTAATTATTAGAAAAACAACTTGTAGATTTCCATGAATGGTAATTTTTGAAGTTGACGCTTCATGTTGAACAGAGTTTGACGTCTTCCTCATCATTCCTGTGATTAAATTATTCCACCATTTCCAAATTCCAGATTCATGCATTCCATTTATTCTGTCAATCAAAAATAGAGGCACTAAACCAGACAAGTATAAAGATGTGCTTGGTTTACCCAATACCTCTTTCCCAATAACTGCTCCCTTTAATTTTAACTTGGCTTCAAAGTAATGACACAAGACAAATGGTAGGATAACGGCAGTTTTTTCACATTTGCTTAAAATCTTGAATAGTTCTTCTCGTTCCCTTCTTCTGAAATAGAGCATGTTTCTAAATGGGCTAGTGAAGAATTTTGGAGTGATTTTCATTTCCTCAAGGATTTCCCTGACAACCTCAACTGGAACCAAACTGGAACTATTCATAATTCTTTCTAAATATTCCATTCTAGTCACTTCAGTAGGACTGATGCTCAATTGATGCATCCAGAATATATCTGAGGCAATATGAAGCTTCTCATTATCCGGGTACGAGTACACATGACCGTTCCTGGACGCTGATAATTTTTCCGCATGCATACTTTTATTTAGTAGAATATCCGGTGGCAAGGATACCAAATTGCTTCTCGTATAGATTTGATAATTGTCATGTATAAGTTGTTCAATTGTCTCGTAGTAAGTCGTCTTTCTAGGAGCAAACATTCTGTAAATGTTTGTGCTTTTGTATGCATTACTAAATACGATGCATGCTAGTAAAAATATTCCAGTGACAAGCCTTACTGATATGTAGTTAATTTTGGAGGTCCCATAATTCCAGGGATAGGCACTTCCTTGCTCTAGAATGACTTTTAAACTGGAAAGAATACATGTAAAATGTCCGATTGGGACTCCTGTAATTCGAAAAATGGTTTGGATTACAACCGCAACGACGTAAATTGTCAAGCAAATTAGTATCCAAATTGTCAGATCAAAAACGTAAAATAAGTTCCAGAAGTTGACAGTATCTGAACCCTTGATTCCACTACAGCTCACAAAAGTCATTGTTTTTAAAGAGTCTGGTAAGGCAAGAGGTAAATTGTATCTGTAAAGATGATGTTGAGAGCTTATGATGAATATTGCCATCGACTCTGGATTAAATTCATTAGAAGATAAGGAATTTTTAGAATATTCTGTTGATGGAAGGAGCTCTCCATTCATGCATAAATGACGTCTATCTGATGTAAAGTAGCTATAGTTTTTGAATATGCTCATCCACATTTGTACTTGCAAGTGAATCAATTGATCACCTCTGTAACGAAATTCTGAAAATATATTCGTCTTGCTTTTTGAAATGTAACTTTCACACATATCAAAATGTTTGACAAATTCCGCCAAGGTCGTTTCTGATGATCTGCTTGAACCCGAATTTGGCAAGTAAAATAATGACCAATGCATACGCTCATGTTGTCCCATAGACTTTATGTCCATCAATTCATTTGAGATTGATTGTGAATAGGATTCTTCGGTTACTTTGGGAGGTAAAGCAGTGTCATCATATCTTATGTGTAAACGCTTTACTGTATTTTTATTTCCGGAAACAGCAACCACAAAGAAATTAGAAATTTTCACCATTGGAGCATACGCGTCTCCATAGATACTACTCAATATCCAATTTGGATAAATTTCTTGGGCAAATATTTTGGTAGTTTCTTTTTGCAGCACTAAAATATTAACTGTTGGTGGTAGTCTGGCAGGAGGATGAATTGCTCGACTTCGTGATCTTGGAGAGCTGTATATGGTTTTCTGGAAGGTCCAAACTTGAGGATAAAAAATATGCGTGAAAATGGAACGAATAGCTAAAGTAGTTCCAGCTCTTCTAGACAACTTCACACTATGAAATGCATACGGAGGTGGAAATATTCCTAAATGAAACTGACATGTCCATGGTTTTGCTTTCAACGTATATTTGTAATATTTTAGCTGGGAACACTTATCCGCAACAAAGAAATCTCCAAGAAAGGAGGAAACTGTACAATCTTCGGGTAATGTGCCATTGTTCTTTATGTAACCCCATTGTGCCCAAGCCAGGAATTGTGATTGAACTTTTTGTATGTTTCCGTCATTTGTGTAGTGGGTAAATAAAGCTGGTTGAAGACGGCGGTGTATCACTGGAACGTTGTTAGCAGCAAATGTGTGTAGTTGCTGGAAATGAGTAACATGTACTAAGCAATTATGGCTTAAAACGTGTGTTCCCAGGATTCCTTCAATATCCGGATATTTTGAGAAGTGTTCGAATGACACAAGCTTTTCATGAGAACGAAGTAAGTCTTCTAGATTTGAATTGATGGGATGTTCCTTCTTGATTTCCATTAACAGCTTGCTAAACTCGTCAACTTTAACTGTGTAAGCGTTAAGTACAGTTAGGTTAAAGTATATCAGCAAAACTGCAGTCAATGGGAAATACCTTTGAGTCCTCATGCTGCTCAATGACGTTTTATGAATACTGAACATTCAGCAAAATTTCACCGTTCTACTGAAATCTCCATTGGTAGGCCACTGTTATGAATGAAGATTTGAAAACAAATGGTAGTAAAATAGTTTCGGAATTGTGGATCTCATTGTTATTGTACATGCTTACTTACAGAGACCAACTTGTATATTAGCATTAAAAGCTAGGAAATTGCTTTGAAAAGCGAAAGACAAATGTTAAGTAATGTAGTGTGTAGTTTAGGTAAAAAGTTTAGAGATACCGGGATGCTTTAATCGAGTTTTACTGTAAGTATGAGCGCTGAGAATTTATGTTCAATGACATTTCAGCGTAGCAGCGTTATGACTATAAAAAGGAGTTTTTGTTTCTGAAAAAGAAAATGTTTGTAGTGCTGTGATCATAATCAAAATAATTCAATAACCTGATATGTTACCAATTAAGCCAAATTTATCGCAAAGTACATGTTAAATGTTTACAATTTGTCAGGTAAACATATAAAATGCATGTCGACAAAACATTTTCCGGAATCTAGATACATATTATGTACCTATAATACCTATTCAGACTCACGTCCGCCAGGAAAGTTTTGACAAACAAAAGCAAACTGTTTATAATAGCTTAATATGGAAGTTTTACCTTAGGGAATCCCTAATAGGGATACAGTGTACCTTGACCATCTCAATTATGATATAATTGTTTATTTGTACTTACGAGTTACCATTGACTGGTTTAGCAATACTTTTATGGTTGATTTTTTCATTTTATATGGCTTTCATTTGAACTTTAGTCTTACCTACATTGCAACTTAATAACTTCCTCATACGTTCAATAACTTAATAGTTCAATTTACAACAATAATTTCAGTTCATTTGTAATTTGTGAGCAGTTTGTGCTCTTTTTGACAACGTAAAAAGTACATTGCAAAACTGAAATTGAAAGAATGTACAATTTGTCATCCTTTTTATTTACCAAATTTCCATGTTACTTTTGCTTTGAAGTAGGCATAGGTCACTCATTTTATGTTCCATTATTAGTGACATGACAGAAAATAAGAAAGTAAATATACGTAATGATAAACTAAGCATTGCAATATAACGTCTGCTTAGATTCACATGATTGATATTTATTATGAACTGATATTAAATTTGAAAAATAAAATAAAATTTTTAACTTGATGCATCAGCCTAAATTATAAATCAAGAATCTAATATCTTCAACCGTACTGCTAAATCTATTTCATGAAATACTTCCTCTCTTATTTTAACATTTTGAAACTATAAGTACCATATATCAAATGGATACATAACGGCCACAAAAGAATTTAAAATGTTCATCTTATCATTACAAACTAACCAATAGACAATATTTACTTCACGTAAACTTATCAACCTACATTTTTGCATCAAATTCTTAATTTCACGCATTTTAGGCAAAAAACGTTTTCATAGTCTATTTTCTATCTATTTTCGTTTCAATTCAATCGTTCTTCAAGATGCAGCATACATTGAGATTTTTCAATTTCACAGACATGTATCTCTCTGCTGCACAAACAGGATTGCAGCAGAGCTTATGGTATTAAAGCAAGATAAATTCTAACGAGCAGTCATAACATTTTCACTCCCCTTAAAAAGATTAAAAAATACACAGTAAAGAATACCAGCTGTATAAAACATAGAATGTGTGTATCTTGTCAATAAATATTACCATTTACGATTACCTTATCAAGCTTGTCATTTTGTTATGACTGTGAGTTCTTAGAGGTATTAATTTTTCTCTGCATTGAGATTTTTTAATTATAGAAGCCAAAAGTACTGATAAACGAAAATACATTTGAAAATACGCAACAACTCTAGTATTTTATAACTGTACTACTCTATAAGAAAGTTGTTAAAATCGCTACATAAGTCATCCAGAGGTATGCTTTTTAATTTGTAATCATCTAACGCTGCTAGTATTTGAAATTCAGTTTCAACGCAATACACCTGAAATCTACATCTAATGAAAATTTTGTGTGAATTTTGAAGACAGAATGTCCGATGCAAAAGAAGTGGAAATTTGCAAGGATGAAATTCGTGCAAAACTTGTTAAAATCTACAGCGCAGAGTCAGAAAACGCAAATGCAGAAGGCTTAGCACGGCTCCTCCTCTTTCTTGACACCACTGACATCCAACATGAAGCTCAGGCACCTGGCACCATTTCTCCGTTTTGGAGAACACTTCGC
>JAQIXX010003070.1:0-21306 GCA_034700605.1 Willowsia nigromaculata
CCCTGCGTGATTTCCCCCCTAGGCCCTTTCCCCCCGAAGACATGTTTTTCTAGGGCTTATACTGTTCTACATTGTCCAATCTATTTACTTATCTGATATTGTACATAAAAATGACTACCTAAGCATTAAATAACTGAATGAGGTACGCATATGAAAGCTACATGAGTACGAATGAATTCCATACGTATTTTATATGAGTACAAGCTGTAATTCTAGAATATAGCAGTTTTATGAACAATTATAGAGCAGCTAGTAAAATATGTTTTTTAAAATGTAGTTTATGCATTAAAATGCTTTTACCATGAAAATGGAGTGAATTTTAAATTCAATTTCCCAAAGCCCGACATAACCCGGAGCATGGGCTGCCATCAAGTTCGATATGAATTTGCATGACAATGATAAGGTAATGAAAATTAAGTGTGGTAATACCCATTAGTGTTGGAACAGGTTGGGTTAAATATTTATTCGGTCGGGGTTTCCACAATGAGCTTTTTTTCGGGCACCCACTGGGGGCTTCATATCTTGGCGGATACCCGAAAACAAGAGAATAGGTGGCCGTCCGAAACGAAATATCCAAAACAATATGTACCAAAAGTCAAAGTCGTACTACAAAACTCCGACTTTTAACTGAACGTACCAATACTTACGATAATGCTCGATTACTATTCTGTTACGATAATAATTGTAACAAGAATATTGCGCAGGCCGTAATTTATAAAACAATTTGAAGATAATAAAACCTTTACTGTGTTTTAAAAAGGGGCCATCGCATTTAAAACCAGTTTCTACTCAAGCTCAAGGTTCCCATTTTCTTGATACCAATACAATATCATTT
This sequence comes from Willowsia nigromaculata, assembly GCA_034700605.1. NCBI lineage: Eukaryota > Metazoa > Arthropoda > Collembola > Entomobryomorpha > Entomobryidae > Willowsia > Willowsia nigromaculata. The sequence goes on from JAQIXX010003070.1 coordinate 836, forward strand.
GCTTGAGACTAGGCAAAATTGTCACAGACAAACTGGAACATGAGAAATTTAATAGTGCTAGTCAAATTCCCGAATGGGAAAATCTAACCAAGATAAAACACCTTAAGTTTTTTAATACAATTACATTCCTCCAAAACTTCAAATTTTTACCTTAACTCACCGTCACAAAACATTGTATCGAAGTGTAAATCTATCAGTAATACGGTAAACGAGGACGCTGTATGTATCTTCTATCCCCAAGACATAACATATGAGCACACTTCTAACATTTAGGGTGAATTTATAGAGCTGTATCACCGTTGGATTTTCGCATTTGGTATATTCACTTGCACCATTGAATTCATCATTGCCGATTGCATATAAATCTACTCATTCGCAGATATTCTGCGTATACATGGTATTTGCTCCTTCCTAGTCAAGTCGAGCTCAAAGGCCTTAAATGCGAGTTTGGACTCGTATGCTCCAAAGCTTTTATGCGTTCAGCCCCTGCATATCCAGCGAGCTATACAAGGTTTTATTCAGCTCTCTGCGACAAAAACTGTTGATTTAAAGTATAACTTTACATTGTCAAGTCGTCATTCTCATATAAACGCCAAAACTTTTCCGGAGATTTGTTTTATTCCAAGAAACAGGGCACATCGATACAAATGAAGTCCATTGTGTCTTACTCAATAGACGATTGCAAATCTTGCGGAGCAAATTTGGTTCAAATCAGATGAGATTTGGCTAATTTATGAAATATTTGCTGAGGCTCAAATATGAAATTTCCGAAAATGTTGACAAGTTGGGTTGAGCTCGAGAGTCTTAAATGTGAGTTCGCATTAGTGTGTGGAAAATCATTTAACCGGACAATTTGGCAGGGTGTTTTGAGCTTAAAAAAAACTTTAGTTGGAGAATCTACGCCCAAAAATGTGGAAAAATGGTATGGTTTACTTTGGAATGTCGGAATTTTCCATAAAACGCAATGTGAACCTTGGGAGTTTTGAATATTTTATGAAAATGAGCGTTTGAATGTTAATGCAATTTAACTAGCCTTGTTAACAATTTATTGGTTAATTAATTGGTACAAAATTGGTTCAAATCCGTTGTGATTTGAGCATTGTATAAAAGATTTGTTGAAAGCCGAAAACGAAAAAACCGAAAAATCTACCAACTCAAGTCGGGCTGGGCCATCTACTTTTCAAGTTTAGCCCTGTACGAGAAAAACGATTTTGCCGGACCATTTTACAAGGTCTCATAGACTTTTTGAACTTTAGTTTGTGTCTCTACGGTAAAAATTGCGGATATAAAGGTGCTGTTTACTTTCACAGGTTTAGAATTTTTCAAAAATAGGAAATGTTCATTTCGGTATTTTGATTATTTTAAAATTTTGTGCAATCAGGTGTAATATAAATTTATATAGCATTGTTAAAAATTTAACAGTGATTCTTTTGGTACATGATTTGTTGAAACTGGTCAAGATTTAGCTAGTGCAGAGGGCTTTATGTGAAATGGTTAAAGCGAAAGTTGAAAAAATTGGTGATGGAAGGTCAAGATGGGGCTTCCAGAATCGGAGTAAGGCTTCATTGGTGTCAATTTGTATATCCGGACATTCTGTCAAGGTCAAATGAGCTATAAAAACTTTACTTTAACTTTCTAGGGAAACAATTGTGGACAATAGGGCATAGTTTACTTTTGCAAGTCATAATTTTTCAAAAATCGGAAATTGACATTTCGGGATTCTAATATTTAAAAAAAATTGGGCAGTCTAGTAATTAATTTGTATACGTAGCCTTCTTTAGAATTTTATGGCGCATCGTTTGGTAAACGTTTGGTTCAAATTGGTCAAGATTTGGCAAGATTAGAGAGAAATTCCTGAAGGATGAAAATAAAATTAGCAAAAAATTCCCCATGAAAGGTCAGAATGGGGCAACTTGAATCCAAGTTTCCACACGTAGGCTGCAAATCTTTATTCCGGACTATCTGACAAAGTCTCATGAGCTATAAAATTTTTAGTTTGCGTATCTAAAACAAAAATTGTGGAAAATAAGTAATAGTTTACTTTTTCAGGTCGGAAATTTTCAAAAATCGGAATTAATCTTTTCGGTATTTTCATTATTTTAAAAAATAAAGCAACTTTAGGCAAATTTTAGTTATGTAAACCTGTTAAGAATTTAATAACAAATCATTTGGTACTTGAATGGTTCAAATTGGTTAAGATTTGGCGAGTTTATAGAAGATTTTCTGAATGACGAGGAAGAAAATTGTAAAAATTGGCTCATGAGAACCCAAAATGTTGATTCTAGAAGTCATTTTAGGATTCGTATGCCCTACAATTTTATTGCGTTCAGCCCCTCAATGTCCAAAGAGCTATAAAACTTTGATTCAGCTCTCCACCACAAGAATTGCGGATAAAAAGTGATACTTTACATTTGCAAGTCGTCATTTTCCAAAAAATGCAAAAAAGTTTCCGATGATTTGTTTTATTCCAAAAAACTGGACAACTCAATATAATTGCGTTCTATTGTTGCTTGCACAGTAGACGATTGCAAATCTTTTAAATCAAGTTTGGTTCAATTCGGATAAGATTTGGCCACTTAATAAAGCATTTGGTCAACTGACGAGGAATATGCATATGGTGGTAACGCATAGATCGAATGGAAATGAAATGATTTTTATGAAATCGGCCATGGTAGATTCATTGGTAATAGTCAAAGTCCCGAATGCGCAAGATGAACAGCACCAGAGCATTTTGAATAGCAGAAATAATGCATGTTTCAAGCAATAAGTCATGTTTTGTAAATACAATTACTCATACATTTCGTTATTTTAAAGCTCTTCTTCAATTAAGAAACTATATTATGCCCTAAATATGATATTAAGACATTATTTGGTAACAATTTGTTTGTCTGGAGGGAAGCCATATGTGAAAGCTAAAGCACAATTCGAGTTATATTTCACAAATTAAGCCAGACTTTAGGGTGTACCTAATACATAATTTAATAACGTGCTAACTAATGTCTAAATATCATATTTAGGGCATAATATACTTTTCTAGTTGATAAAGGGCATCAAAAAACCCAAATGCATAAGTAATGGCGTTGACAACACATGACTTATAGCTTGGACTCTGCATTATTTTCGCTATTCATATGGCTCTGGTGCTGTTCAACTTGCGCATTCTGGACTCTGACTAGTACCAATGAATTCGCCATTGCCGATTTCATAAAAATCATCTCATTTCCGCTCGATCTACACGTTACCACTATTTACATATTCCTGTGAGTTTAAGCTTAAAATATGATAATGTATATATTTTAAACAGCATATAAAGTTACATTACAATGTTTGTATGCATGCTTTAATGCAAGTGCTTTGAAAAACATTCATTAATTTTGTGATTTATTTATTTATACTATGTCGCACATGATTATTAAAAGTATGCCTTTCCTATAAAAGCTGGTTTAAGCCCTCAAGCTAAATAAAATGAAGCTTCATAGTCAAAGTGACAATTAATTTTACTGTCTTCATACATTACACAAAACTAACATTTCAATTAAAACAAAAAAAATTCTTCCTCGTAAGAATTCCTTTATTTTTTTGTGAAATTGTTTTTGGAAAGCTAATTATAATTATATATTGACGGATACCACGGGGAAACCACATATCCATATCAGTAGTACACGTAGGCGTTATTGATGTTTGAGTACTCTCTGTTTAGGCATAGGCTAGAATAATAATAGCTAAGCTTACATGTACAAATGCAAAAAAGATTTATCAGATAACACGATAAATAACATGCTCAGTTGATGAAAACATGTTTTTAAAGATTATAGTTAAATAAGTTATAGTAGTCAACAGATATTTAAAATATGAAACTAATTTTAAGAGGAAAACATAGTATTAAGCCGCAAAAACAAAAAATAGACATAAGCTATTAATTAATTTGAAAGTCATTTAAGGCAGGAAATTTAATTATATAATTGATTATTTAATTAAAAGAGCTTCTGAATTTACTCTAAAACGTTTATATGCGTAAGTTATTGTTATAAGGGTCAAAAATATTCGCTAATAAGTTTGCAAATTTATTTACTGTTGTCTTGTAGTAAATCATAATTGAGAGTTTGCTTTCCCACAGAAAACTGCTTGAAACTTTGAAGCTGAACAAAATAAAGCTTTATAGTTAACTGGACACTTAGTTATACATTATTCATATAACCCAGAATACAATAATTATTAGAACAGAAATATCGCGTTATGCCTACTTTATATTGAGGTCAAAACTTTATTCATGAGTAACAACGAGGTAATTGTGTTCTCCATAATGGAATTCACATAAGTCGTAGCTCGCTCTCTATCCAGAACATCAATTTGTCCACACGCAAATTCTGTCCTCCTCAAACACCACAAGATTCTCTGATTAACAACTTTTCTTCCTCTAAGCACAAGTGCATTTCTCTTCAGCTCACATAAAATTTCAAAACTGACTTCACTTGCTCTAACCGCCAACGGTAGAGCAACAAGAAGCAATAGAATACATACACTCACAACCAAAGGCAAAACGGGATAAACCCAAAAGGAAAGTATTCCATACCCATAAATGGACAAAGTCACAGAAAATATCATAATGTAAAATCCCGCTCCCATAAAGTCAGCAACAATTCCTGAACCAGGTGCTTTATAAAATGTGTGCAAAACGATTAGCCTCCTGTATGCGTCTAAAGCAGTATTATATTTAGAATCCGATATTAATTCCAAAATGCTACGAAGATGAATACAGTGTGTTGTCGTACCAACAATTATGATTATAGCTCCAAATCTCATGGCACTCAACATTTGTATTAGTACTGGGATATGTAGCACCATTGAAATACTTTTCACTGTAATTCTTTGAACCAATGAAGAATTCTCCAATAATTTAGTATATTCAAGAAAAACTGGCACTATTGACATATTCACAATGAATGTGCCACCAACCACACCGATTATGGGGCCCGCAATTTTCATGCCAATCACAAGTAAAATACATACACAACCAACAATATCCTTGTACCAAATCCGTGAAAAATGGAGATGTTTTGCTTGTTTGTTTTTACTTGTTGAAAAGTTAAGCAAGGAGTTTAGATAGTAGCACAGTTCTGAGCAGTGAACAAAATAATTGTGATCCAAAAACAGAGCCAAAATACATATCAGAGTGGCATAAGATGTAATAAATATTTGGTCGGTATTCTCGTGAAGAATTTTCCTTAGATCAATTATTCCCATAATGATTAGCAGGGCCGTGTAAAGATTTCCACTTACGTTGAGTAGTAACAAAAATATGCAGATCTTCCATTTAATGAGTTGAAAGTGTCTAGTTTCACATATAAATTGGCTTTTACTTGTATCCCAGCAAACGGTAGGGCTATAGCACCGAATAAAATAGTGATTGGTAGTTAGTTCAAAACATTTTAAAAGCATGGGAGTAGCCACAAGTGTAGAAATATTTGGGTTATGATGAGGCTGAAACATTTCTTGTAAATGCTTCCGCAAGGGTTTCAAAGACGTTTTGGGGATTATATTTGTTTTAAAATTAGATGCACAACACTTCCCTATAGACACAGGTCTCATAATTATTAAAGTTATCTTAAATACTCATTCGAAACAATTATAGACTGAATTCCTGAAAACTGTTTACTACCACTTTAATGATATAAAAAAATCGAGGCAACAATGCAAACTATTTAAAATTCAAGCGAGGTTTCTACTAGATGGTCTTTGTTCCCAATCAACAACTTTAAGTGTTTTGTAACGATATTTTTTGGAAAGTCATAAAATTAATTTTTACTCTCGCTCGAAAGACGAAAGGGGTGTGGTATACACAACTGCTTCTTTTAGAGCTAGTCTGAAAAATATCGAGAAGGTAAAAATAGCCTGTTTTTTAATATTTCGTGATGCAATTAATATTTGATCGGATAAGTGTATTCGATTAAACGAGTATTCGCATTACGTACAAAATTATTATTTTAAAATGCTTGTTCGAAAGTACATTTATTTTTGGCAGTTTAAAATTTATTTTTTATCTATTTACGGATTTCATGGGTGGATAAAAAAGGAAGGGTATTGTAGTTGCTTTTTAATTACATAAACCCCCTTTGTAAGATATTACTAATTATATTTGATGATGCTTAACCAGATTGGGTTTTTTATTCTTTGGTTGCAAGCTTTATTAATTAATCAAGACAAATAAGTTTTCAATTCAAACTATGGGCTTCAAGGTTGCATAAATGTGTTATATATGTTGTTTTAAAGTTGTCACTTTTAAGACATATAATATCCACTTCCCTCCTGCTTCTATGGTATATCGTCTAAATTAGTTAAGTAAATTGCATAAAGTTTTCAATAATTCAGTAAAGTTAAAAATTTAGACAAGTCGAACCGTTGACGTCAACAAAACGTCAGACGAAAATCGGATGCATTTTCTTTAAATTTACGCCCCAATCAGATTTACAACGTAAGCTACTTGCCTACTAATTAGGCGGAAAATAAATAGGAATTTTTATAATATTTGCTCAGATTATTGTAAACGCTTTTCTTAGAGATTAGATTATAAGTTTTTGTTCAAGCTGGCCTGCATTTTCTATTATAGATGAATATTGGAGCTTTTGAATGACGGGCTACACTTTAAAGTATTGAGTTAGCCGTTGATTTACGAAAGCCTACAAAGAAAGCTAATTATATGAAAAAATCATGTTAACTGTCTCAAATTAAAATCAGCACCTTTTTCATAAGCAACAACGAAGTAATTGTGTTCTCCATAATGGATTGCACATAAGTTGTTGCTCGCTCTCTATCCAATAAACCAATTTGTCCACATGCAAATTCTGTCGATCTCAGGCACCTTAAAATCCTCTGATTCGTAACCTTTCTTCCCCTGAGCGAAACCAAATTTCTCTTAAGCTCGCAAATAATCTCCAGGCTGATTGTGCTTGCTCTCACAGCCAACGGCAGGGCAACAAGCAGCAATAGAATACAAACACTCACAACCAAAGGCAAAACAGGATAAACCCAAAAGGAAAGCATTCCATATCCGTAAATACACAAAGTAACAGAAAATATCATAATGTAGAATCCTGCTCCCATAAAGTCCGCCACAATCCCGGAGCCTGGTGCCTTACAAAAGCCATGCAAAACTAAAAGTCTCCTGTATGCGTCTAACGCACTATTATATTTATAGTCAGATATTAATTCCAATATGCTCCTCAGATGAATACACTGCGTTATTACACAAACAATTACAATAACAGCCCCAAACCGTATGGCGTTCATTAACTGAACTGCTACTGCGACATGCATCGGAGTGGAAACAGATTTAACTATAATTGTTTGAGTCAAAGTTGAGTTCTCCAATAATTCAAAGTAGTCGACAATAACTGGAATTATTGACATATTTACAAGAAATGTGCCCCCAACTAAACCCATGATAGGGCCAGCCACTTTCATGACACTCACAAGTAATATGCATACACAGCCCACAGTGTCCTTGTACCATTTCTGTGAAGAACAGAAATATTTTCCTCGTTTGTTTTTGTTACATGAAAAGTCGAACAATGAGTTCACATAATAGCATAGTTCCGAGCCGTGCACAAGATAATTGTGATCCAAAAACAGAGCCAAAATACATATCAATGTGGCATAAGACGTAATAAATATTTGGTCAGTTTTCTATCGGAGAATAGTTTTGAGATCGATTGCTCCCGTGATAATTAGTAAGGCTATGAAGAAATTTCCAGTTATGTTAAAAATTGATATAAATATGCAGATGCTCCACTTAATGAACTGAGTGACCCTAGATTCGCAAACGAATTTCTGTTTGCTTGTATGCCAGCACACAACGGGACTGTAGCAGGGAATAAAATATTGATTGCTAGTTAGTTCAAAACATTTTAAAATCATGGGAGTAGCGACGAGTGTGGAAGTTTCAGAGTTTTCTTCAAGCGATAAAATATCACTTAAGTAAATTAGTATTCGGTTTAAAATTGGTTTGAAATTCATATTTGCAAATGTATAGTAGTTTTTTATTGCTAAAAGATGCTTTTATAATTTAAAGACCACAAAATATTTCAATATTTTTAAGTAGATGTAAATCAAGCAAAATATTTGGTGGTGAGTAGATATGGCTTGTCGATTTTCCCTTGATTCGTCTGGACTACTAAATCAACTGTTTTTCAGATTTTCTACGCACGTAACTTTTAATTTGTAGTCTATTAAAATGCTGTGTTTGGAAAAGTTATATGAATATAATTGATTTCAAAATTTCAATTAGGGAAGGAATACATATGCATGATTTGAAATTGTATATATGTATGGTGTATTTTTTCCTGTTTTTTACATGTTTTAATTGGTTTTTTATTCAACTTGAATCTATTTTTAAATTTTCTTATGTAAAACAATATTTAATAAAAATATGAAATGTTTCATCAAATTAGTTTACACAAGTTGATTATTTTTTTGTTATTATATTTTTGTCAAACTAAATGTCATCAGCGTCCACAATTTTTAAATGGGAAAATTAAGCTGCTTCCTTAATTGAATATGGATGACAAAGAACCAACGACGATCTGTAGTATATGAAATTCGATGTTTTTCCAGAATACAACAACGCTTTAGTGTTAAAATGTATTATTTTGCTGGATTTTTAGCTCAAAGCGTCTCAAACTAAAAGGCAATTTATGAAAACGACAACCAAACAGAATTATAGTTGGAAAAAACCCAAACGTCACCGTTATTCTTACAAGTTTGTGATCGCAAACTGATGTTCGAACATGTCAAGTATCCTGCAATAAAAGGAAGCATAGCTAGAAATTTATTTTTAATGTTTATTAGCTTAAATAGATTATCTATTACGCTGTTACCATTACACAAATATTTGTAGATTACATGGTTTCATTGATTCGTCACAAATTTTATACTACTTACAACTAAGGGCTGTAATTACAATAAAGGTTGATTAATGATGAGGATGATGATTAAAATTTATTTCATTTGCTGGAACATTTACGCAATAAAGTATTAAAAATTAAAATTTACTCAACACTCCCGTTTATAAAATTATGAATAATATTGTTGGAATACACAAATGTAAAGTTTCATAGCTGTATGGAAAAATAAATAAAAATCCGTGAGAGTTAAAAAGCATTACAAAATTTAAAAAAGCGTTAAGGGATATACAGTAGGTGTAGAAAATTTGTTGTATGTTGTGTTATATTATGACACACTTGCTACAAATACAGTTTGGAACATAAATTTGTTTCAGTAATTAATTAACGCAAGTAGTGATGTTGGATTTCTGTATACAAATTAATTAATTACCTTAACGTAAGAAGTATCACGTCAAATTGATTTGCGTTCTGCTTATTCAGATCTTCACTTGCTTACTGCGTAGTATTCAGTATCATTGTCAATTATGCTTAGTCATACAAACATTTGTGACAAAACTTGTCAATGGCTTCCGATTAACCTTGAAATTCTTTTGTTCATTGTTTTAGATTTTTTAGAGTTAGTCGATTTGTGTAATATAACGTTGATCAACGTTTCTCCAAAGAGAATGCATGAGTAATCACTTGAAATTAAATGAATCAGAAGCACATGACTAAAAATCATTAGCTATGCAAAGCTCAAACAGTACTAACCCATATTTTGTACGCACCGTAATTTGCTCACACAAATCCCATGATATGATTAAGAATTATATTTCAAACCTCAAGTAAAGTTGAAGACTTCCCGGTACGCTTTTAAATTTCGGAAGCCATGGGTGCCTTCTACATTATTTTGAGCCTACTCACGGCCTTTAATTTAGTTTGTTCGGTAAGTTTCAATACAAATATTTATAATTGACTTTAGTAGCAAATATCAATTCTATCAAATAACTGATCCAATTTAGTGTCCAAAGCGACAAGAGGTTCATGAGAAAACTCTACGTCAAGTTGTACTTGAAAGCGGATATGACAATCTATTACTTCAGTAAAGAGACCTGACGGAAAGTGTACATGCTGTATTGATATTGAACGGAAAGAATGTGGTGTGAGTGACTGCTCATGTAGTTTTTATCGTTAAAGCTTCTTCTGAGACCGAACTTTCAAATTAATTTCACTTAAAAATTCAATTTAATTTTTTCCATCTTTTAACTTCAATTATTAACCGCGGAACATAAATGCCAATAAAACATTGCCATTTAAGTTGGGATTTAAATTGGTGTTTAATTTAGCATTTAAGTTATGTTATAAGCTCTATTTAGATTGGCATTTTAAAAGCATTTCCACACCTGATGAATACGTCATCAAAGAATTAGATTCGGATGTATGTATGTAAATTGGGAAGGAACTCATTTGAATAATCAAATAAGCCCAGCCGCCTAACCACATTTAAGGGTTTTTGCAGTCTCTCCCATGATACACGTCAAGTAGGCAAATTAAGAGATAAGCTAGTGAATAGCAAATCTTGGAAAGTACAAACTTATCAACGAAAATTGAAGGAGAATACTACAGAAGTAGTCCACATCAAGCCTCTATCATTAGTCTCAACCGAGCCCGCTCAGGAGTCTAATGCATGGGGTGGTCATCGACTTCAAAAGCATCTCAAACAGATCTTACCGACTTATATTACTTTCCATATGAATGCCATACTTTTTATTTTTGTTCGAGTAGCACACTGTAATGAATGTGTGGATAGTGCTGGTTTAGCTGAAACAGAATTGATGCTCTGTACAGCCGACCAGCTCGCCTGCTCATTAGATTCGGATATATCGGAGCTGCTTGGGATTAGATCTCTAGTACCAAATGGTAACATTTACAAAATCCCAGTGAAAAATCTTCCAAGTTTTTATATTTAAGTGCGTTTTCTTTTACGCAAGATAGATTCATCCACTTTACTAAAAGAAATAACACCTCGTGTACATAATTTTATACCGAATCGTCTTCTATTGTGTGGAAAATGTCCATGTTGATATACCACGTCACAAAGGGCCATTTCCATCTAAACCATTGCAATTTTTTCTATGCTTATCCAGTAGCAAATAAGATACAGCTTATGATTTACGGCAATTTTCTTAAATTTGGACCTTGATGTCAGCAAATATCGTCGAAGGAAATAGCACTTCCGTATCGTAATAAAAAATAATTTGCTACAATAAATTCACCAGGACGTTATTTATTTCTCTACTTAAACTAATTTTGACGTATTGTCGCAAAACTCAATGGACAAATTGAGTATTTTGGGTCTCTACATTATTAAAAATTTTGTATTTGCATGATAAATCTTTATAACACCCTCAATTTTAGTCTTTAAGCTCCATAAAAATACAATAAAGTACAAGATATCTTGTGATAATATGGCATTCAATTAACATTGCATGATATACGTTATGACTATTGTTGTAGTACTTGTTTGTTACATTAGCACTTCTGCAGTCCCGTTTATATGAAAATATATTTTTCGAACATGAATCAAGATATTTTCATCTTTTGAATATCAATGTGTGTTGCTCGACTTTCAGAAAGCAATGAGTTTTAAATAATGCATTGAAGACACATTTCTATGTAATGAACCTCGGAAAGGTTCTCCAGTCACTTTGCGAGTAGCGAGGGTTGTGGGATTGATTTTGATGGTGGAAAGCAAGATATAGAGGTTTTATTTGCATTTTTATTACAATCGTATTACAAAATAAAATAATTATATTCATAAATATTTCGTCACGAATTAAAGCAAAAAATGCATTACATGAAATACAAAGGATACCAGAAATATCGGTGTATTCGGGTGTATATTTGGTGGTGAGGTAAATGAACCCGTAATAAATGGGGTAATTGTAAGTTATTGTAATCTTAAAATATAATCATAGGCTTACTCTTTGCAGTAAGAAAATAAACAGAGCATTTCGTTTTTTTAAATAATCGAAAACTACAGACAATCTGTCGTGAGATTATAATAAAAGATACATTTTTATACGTGCACCAAAAGCAATGCATTTGTCATATTTGTGTAGAGAACACTGACATAATTCATAACTGCGCTTTTAGTAAATGCGAACTGCGAACCACAATTTATGTCTAAAGGGCGCTGAGCAAGCCACAATTTTCTCATGTAACTTTCATGATTTCTGCCTCTACCTCCAAAAAGCTTCAAATTTTCAGAAATATTTACAACACTTCGAAACCTAGTAAATGCATTTATATGTAACAATGACAACTCCAGTCCTAAGCCACCGAGAAACGCAGCACCACAAGAAAAGATCACAAATGGTGGGACAATTGAACTACATTTGACAGTTACCCATAAATATCCAGTAATAAAAATTTGAGTTAGTATCACCACATTCATTGCAAGTGCACTGTATATTTTTGCGGCTTGGCAAAACGTCACTTGAACAAATATATAGCTTTTAACCTTACCTACAAGTGACGTTTTGATCATACCATTTGGCATCAGTGATTTCACATGACTTTCAACCGCAAGTATTATTGTAAAGCTAATTACTAGGACAAATATCACATCACGTGATATAAGTAGAAAATGTACGACAGTGAATGCAAAGGATATCAGCCATGTCGCCAAATTTTCGTGAGGATTTGCTCCATAAAATTCAAATATAAATAGCCACGTATCCACATTTTCAAATCGAAATAGGAAGGGGAGTGGCGTAGAAAGAAACACCATTCCTATCATTAAGTATACAAGAAGCAGGCCATAAAAGTCGTTTCGAAAATTTTTGGACTTGTTAATAGACACGTTATCATGTAAAAATTGGTTAATGCTGTTAGCAAAATTTTTTGGATCAGTATTGAACTCAAGTCTGGTAAGTGTGCTGATGAAAAAGGATAGAGATACTTCAAGTATGGTATTTACAACTTGAAGTATTTGAGTGCCAGTTTGTTTAGATTTAGATGGGGTTAAAAGTTTACACAGGAGAGCAGTAGTTCCCAAAACTTGCTGTATGTTACAAAATAAAATGTAAATGAAAGCGTATGGCCCAAATTTTGGATCCACCAGTGTGGGAACATTTTGTTTTGAAATTGTAAGCTGCAGACCACCACTTGGTAGACGACCGTATGTAGACTGGTAGATTTGTAATGCTTTAATATATAATGGGGTGATCCAAGGAATTGGTGTAAACTGCTTAGAGGCGAGTGTTTTGACGGTGATTTCAGGATTTTTATGTGTCCACATTTTATGTCTTTGTACAATAATATTTTGTTAATGTATCAGGCTTTGTTATCTGCAAAATATTTGAGCTGGTTGCGTATGTGAAGTGTTTATGGTATGTTTAAAATATAAGGTATGTGTGGATAATTTTCATGATCTGATATTGTATTTGTGGAACCAAAAAGGTTTGGTGACAAGAAAATTCAAATGATCTTTTAAGGGATGTAGTTTTGAACTTAATATTTTGTTAATACGTTTGAATCTCTTCATATAGTATGCATGTTTTCATGTCAGACAAACTAACTGATTAGCTTATACGAACAACCATTTATTTGTGTTTTACTTCTGCATGTTTTACAAAATTAAATAATTGTATTCATTAAAAGTGGTCATAAATTGTAATTGAATATTCAAGAGCTTTGTAAGCATTCTGAAAGTTTGGGAAAAACAAATCAATTTTACTAGGAAAACTTGCTTTAAATATTAATGCTGAATTTAAATCCCAGCCCATTTAGTCACAACTTAAAGCATGTAGTAAATTATGTATACTTAAATATACCCTTCGGGAAAATGACTCGCAATGCAGAAAATTTGCTTATTTATTTTGAGTATTTAGTTTCAAGGAAAGCAGTCCAAGGTTTCCAAAATGTCAGCTAATCTTCAAAAAGCCTTAAACTCCGGAAATACCTTCAAACTTAAGCAATTCAGATAATGTTTTGAACATTTAATTTTACAATAATTACTTTAAAACATAAATGGGATTTAAAAACGTGGTTGAAAGTGATGGGTAAATTTGCGTCAGAATTTGGTTTTCAATTAGACAAAAAACATACCTCATCAGAACCTTACACGTCGAAATTATGTATTCCTAGAAATTGAAATTATATTTGTATGTACACTTCAATGAAGAACTCAACAATGCTGAGCAGAAAGATGCTGCCAATTCTAAATGCTTGAGGATTTTGAACAAACACATAAGTTCCATAATCAACCTTGTCGTGATAGCCATCGTTTGAATAGTTTTCAACAATAAATGTCTTAAAATGGTTTAGATTTAGAGTCTTGACAGAAAAAAGTTTTGTTTTACACGTCTGAGGCATTTGTTTGTCCATTTTTTACAGAAAAAACGAACGTTAATTTTGGTGATTAGCTCACATTGAAAACCAACTGTACGATGAATAGTACAACAGGAAAAGTACTGATTACTTTGGCTGTTAAAAAGTCATAAATATCATAATTCAAAGAATATGAATTTCCTAATAACTTGAGAGATGCAACGTAATTTTTTAAATGTTATGTATACGACTTGCGTAGCAACACAAATCCTTTTACCTACTTGACTGTATGTAAATAAATAACAATTGTATTGAATAACCGGTAATGTGTCAAATTTAGATCAGCTCAACTACCGATGACCCTTAAGCCTTTCTTTTATTTTTGAAAGAACAATAGAGGTTGAGGATTATAAATCTTAAGCCAAATTTTTTACTCATATGTGTATCATCAACCGACCCAAAAATGTTTCTTGTAATGCCAATGTTGCCAGATCCGTAGCTGAGGGCTCAGAATACTATAAGTCGCCATCACTTCATCTAGTTTAGCATTTGTAGTAATGTTGTTATCTACCGTATTAATATATAATAGAACAATGAAATCTTTTGTAGATTTTAAAATGTTTTTGTACAAGAAGCATCATGTTATTTTCATTACGTTATATAGTGTAAATCCAATTTCAATATTATACCTACAGAACTCAAACATCCTAAAATTGGAATATTGTCACTTGAGTAATTTTGTTTTCTCTCAAACTATTATAAACTATGTATAAACTAACCAAATTATGTTCTGTGTGTACTTGACTGTGCAGTCGGGCTTTGATAAATTGTCTTTCAAATTTGAATTAAAATTTGTTCATTTAATTATACCTGTATCTTCTGCAATAAACTTTGATACTGATACAATGAATATATGGATTTTGCATTTTTAGCATTTTTATTTAGCTTGGTGTGCCACCTTTCTTTATTATAAGTAATTCAAGGCTTCGCGTTAAAGTCTTAGTTCAAAACACTTTTATTAAACCTACAATAACCAAAAAATAATTTGTAGGAGTGAATTATGATGAATTGATGTGCAATTGAATTATGTGTGCTTGCATTTGATTTTGTATCGTGCGTGTGAGTAGCAAATCAAAAAGAAGTTTCAGTCAAGCACTGACAAGTTAAAAAGTTAATGGAAATGTTAAATGTTGATCCTTTGATTTTTAACACTGCATATACATGCATATCGCACAAAACTGTTTTGCATGGAAAGCCAACGGGAAATCGAAATTTTTATGTTACAATTTAATACTAAAATTCATTTACGGTTATCATCTCAGAAAATGCAAAGATGTTCTAGCAGAAGATGAAATGATATAAGATGTTTGATGATGTTGCATAAGTTGCAGTTGAGCGTACATGGTATGAGGTTTGGAAACGTCTGGATAAGAGCTAAGTTTTGAGTGTGTTACGTATTTACTTATTCAGATTTTCATAGCTTTGGAGTAGTTCAAACTTAGCAACAGCGCATTTCTCTTGATCGAAATGTGAGACACCTTGGGAGAACCTTTTTGGCTTACATTTTTAAGCTTATTAATTTTTCTTTGTTTTTATTATCTATCTGGAGAACTATGACGAGATTATGGTGGTCAAGATTTGACATAGGCGAAATTTTACACACAGTCGAATAACCAAGACTTTCACATATACATTAAATTGCTTAGTTATAGCCAAAAGGTTAATAATTTTCCATCCTTATTCCATGTCATCATAACGTGTATAACCTGAGACTGCTATATCGATTATTGTAATTTTCGTTAAACATTAAAATTGGCATGTAAAAAGCTGCAATATGGACATCAGAAAAATTTGCGTCAAACCTGGTTAAAAAGAACCCAAGAGGCCTAGAATGTTTTAAAATTTGGCTGAAATAAAACTATTTTTAAACAAAAGTACTCGAAATGCCAGTCTGCAGTGTAAAATAATTTTATTTATTTGACTGGTACTTATCGCATAATAATTTCGTATATACAATTTAAATGCCTTCATAGCCAAATATCTCCATCACGATGCATAATAAAGTAATTTTGGTAATGTAGCGAAAATTGCATAACTTTTAGGCCATGAAAATGGAAGGAAAGATGGAAATGTTGAATTGCAAAATAGTACAATATACAGAATAAACACGATTTGGTCACATTAAATTTTCATGTAAAGTGGCATGAAAGGCTACTGGCATACGTTTTTATTTTGAAGAGCTGCTTTGTGAAGTGAAGTAATAGTGAAGCTTTCAAGCTTTAAAACTCAGACGAAATCTCAGTTTTTCCTTCTGGCGCTGTATGTAAAGTACATTGAATCATTTAATAGGAATTTTTGCCCATGTGACTTACTTTTAATTTTGTCGGTCATTAAAACCGTCTGTCATGATATCCGACAAAAACTTGTCATTTCTAAGAACAATTGTTCAGATACTATTCGTACTCAAAGTTGTCCCATTCTACTGGGACAATGAAACAAACAAGTATAAAATCAGTATGAATATGTTTAACGGATTTGTAATATTTTTACAAATACTCCTTCCAGTTCTGCACATCTGTCTTGTTGTGCATTACCTTTTATCCTGCCTTAGGTCGGGTACCTGCATTCCAATATATGTCAGTGTAGGTCTTTTCCTAGCTTTTTACTGCAAAGCAATATTAATCTTCCAATGGACTATTCTGAGAAGTCCTTCCAAATTCATTGCAGCTCACAATACGTTTGAGCGCCACTTTCACCATTTGAAAGGTCACTCCTCATAATAACCAATTATAGATACAATTTATTTAGAATAAAGATTTTAAAGATATTATTTATTTATTATTTATTAAAATAATATTTTTTTGTTTCAGGCCTGCTTTTACAACCAACACTCTACTATAGCTCGTTCCGCCAACGAGCTCTTGAAAAGGCCATTCGAGCAGTTCTAGCTTCCTACGTTTTAATTGGAGGACTTGGGTCATGTGGATTTTGGATTTTTCGAACAGCACCAGTTCACTACACAAGTCTAACCACAAACCCTTTACTTCAATATATTTTGTTGCTCTTTGCTACGTACTTTGCAATTTGTTCGTCAATTTTCTTTGCATTTTTCACAACATATTTTCTTGCCACCATGCCAATGATGGTTTTAATAAAAACCGAAATGCGACCCGATTTATGTGAAAGTCGTTATGTTTTAAGGGGAATAGTAAGATCTACGGGATACATTAACAAATTTTATAGACAACTTGAAATTGCTTTTGATATTTTTATGGAAACGTATGGTGTCTTATTATTTCCACTAGAAGTTATTATGACTGTTATAATAATTTGTTGTAATGTTGTTCTAATGATGTATAGAAGGCTGTTGAAAAATATTGAAATACTTTTTGTTGTGGATGTTTTGTTCATAGTTGTTTCCGCTTTGACATTACTTTTTGAAACGATAGGAATTTTCAATAAGTATTCATTGCGTTTAGTGAACTACTGGAGTAAATTTAAGTGGCCAGATAGTTTGGATGGTAAATGTATGAGAAAGTTTGTTAAAAGTTGTAGACCCTTAAGGGTGTCGTACAAGGGATATGGTCAAATTAGAAGAACAACGTTGTTAACTATTTATAAAAGTATTGCAGTAAATACATTCAGAGTTGTTAAAATACTGCGTAAATAACGTGGGAACTAATGTACAAGCTTCTAATCTAATAAACTCCTATTCAAATTTTAATTGACTACAGTACTAAAAGAATGAACATTCTGGTTTAATTTTCATTAGATAACCATTGATTATTGCTACTTTACGTATACGAATAGTATTCAGTTTAGAATAGATATTTATTTGTTTACAGTGTAAATTTTAAAATTATTAGGGTTTATGATTTAGCATGCAATAATTAGTTTTATGCTTTCACATTTGTTGAAAATGAAACTTAAGTTTGTTACGCATTGTTACATGACTATCACTTCAAGTTAATATACTTAAGTCTCGGTTTAAACTTTATTGCGAGACACGCTGTTACTAATTCATTGACAACTTATAAAAACAAATATTTCTTAATTGTGAAATAAATTAATATACAGGTTTAAATAATGAATATCTGGTGACAAATTGGGTGGGAATTGAACTGAATTAAATCTAATTTCTTTAGATTTCAATTTGATGTATGATTACAATATTTTAAAAAATCAGCAATTAAAAAAGGTTGAAAGGTTACTCTTATCGAACCAAGTAATCTTTATTGAGAAACCAACTAGTTTAGAGTCTATGTCTTAAAATATCAGAGTTTTGGTCCTTCATTCAAGAGTTTAATCTTAAAACCTAAATTTGAACATTACTTGTTACTCCAGGACAGAAGCTGATTTCACATTCTTGATCAAATTACCCCTAAGAACAGAGTTTAATGAGTGGTTGAGTCATTCATTAAATCTATTGCGTGACGGACGGGAGACAGACATCGCCTAGTAACATCACTATTTAGCCTTCATACTTCGGCTAGCTAATGATTCCATCATTCTCAAACGCACTTATTCCAAAGCATCACTTATTTAGTTTCACATTGCCCCAATATTGGTATCCTACAGAGCGCGAAAAGCGAAATCCTGAGCTTGGGAGATCCAGCTGTTTTCAATCAGATCATCTGTCAGAAGAGAGATAGACTAAGCAGAGGTGTTCGAAAATTGTTCAAAGAGTGCTACGAAAATTAATTAACTATCGTTACCCATCGTTAATTAATTAAAACAATTATTAGGTGAATCCGAAGTGAGTAATTATCAAGAAAATAAAGCGGTTAAAATTGAATCAAGTTTTTTGGTGGTCGTTGGCAAATCAGAATTGCTGGAATTGACAGAAATGGAACCAGTTCGGGAAGGAGAGTTGCATCCACTTCTGAATCGCGATGTAATTAATTAAGTATTCATTTAAATGTGATTAAATATTAGCCCTGTTTTTAATTCGTTCATCCAGATGGCAAAAATTCATTCCATCAATTTTAATGTTTCCAGATTCTGGAGGCGATTTTCAAGAAGCTAAAGCTGAAGGACCTCCAGTCCTGTCGCCTGGTCTGCAGAAAATGGTGTCGGGAGAGTACCGTCGTCATGGAACAGGTTACGTCTTCATTCTGTGTCAAGATGTGTGAGAAAGATGGAAAGCGTGTGTCAGACTTCCTGGAGCTGGTGAGGGTGGAGGGGGAGAAGAATGCCTTCGAAGTGCCACCATTCATGAAGGACTTTGAAATTCGTACGCTGGAAGGAGATTCTCGCACATTTTGGGAGATTTGTGGAAGCAACCTGAAGTCATTGCGTCTGATCGGTGTCTCCTTCCAATCTGGTGACACCTTTCGCCACGCAATCTTCCAGTACTGCCGGAACCTGGAAGCACTCTCGTTGAATCTAGTCACGGTGTTGGACGTAAATGCAGAAGAGCCGAAGGAGTGGGTGCCTCCCAGGTTTCCTCCCAATCGAAACCTCAAGTTTCTCAAAGTTGACGGGACGACGTTGGGAGGAGTCTCCTGGATGGAAGTCTTGAGTCAGTTTCCAGCTCTTGAGGTGAGTTCCACTAGTGGGGTAATGTTTTGAAGGTTGTTCATTTAGCAATTATTGGAAGTCTGAATGTCCTCTAATCATTAGTTTATTTTTGTGAACATTTCTAGAAATTTCATGCCAGCTCCTGCTCTGGAGTGAGGCGGGTGTCGTCGGAAGACTTTTTTGCCTCATTGGCGATCGCTCGAAGACGGGATGACGAGTGTTGGAAGATTAAAGTTCTCAAGTTTCGTTTAGAATATGCGTTACTCCCAGCATTGGATGATTTGAACCTGCCTCTGGAAACTCTGATTGTTTCTCATATATGGCGTCCTGAGACGGTCATTGAACTCGGAAGGATTTTGTATTCCTATGCCCCTAAGCTTTTGGATCTATCCCTGGAGGGTTCCGACTTTAACTGTAATCCAGAGATAGAAATATTTGCACTCCTGAACAATCATGTGTACGAAAACGTAACGAATCTCAATCTCATCTTTTTGAGTCTCCAATCTGTGAGCTTCCTCCGGTCGTTTCCAAACTTGAAGGAACTGCATCTCTACAGGATCCAACCGAAGCCTCAATTCTCGCGAGAGCGGGTGGGCAATTGGGTCATCAACAGCTGTATGGAGCTGGGAATTGCTATGGACGATTTCAAAACTGAAGATGTACGGCAGCTGCTTGGCAAGCTTCCGAACCTGGAAATCTTGAGGGTACTAAGCTCCAACAACGACACCTTCCAAGTCA
>JAQIXX010003071.1:0-21302 GCA_034700605.1 Willowsia nigromaculata
ATGAGTGTGGTTCTAGGAGTGAGTTATGTTGGAGGAGGGTGAGGGGTTGTTTTGATTATTGTTCTAGTTTGTGAACCTGTTTACTTGGAATTTTTTCGTTTTCATTCATGTAGGATGTGAGGAATGAGTTGAGGGGCGATGAGAGACGTTACTTTCTGGAGAATGGGTCTGTCAAGCCTCGTTTTGTTCGGGATGATTGGTGGTCTTCTGGTATTACTCGGGAGGAGTGTCGAAGGAGGGGGCATGTTTATGGTCCTCAGGTTCGTTGGTGGTTTCACAAGTACTGATATTTACTAAACCTACGTTATATACACAAATTTAGTTTGTGATTTAGGCTATTGCTGCAGTTAGTGGACAACGGGTTCCGAGATACAGTGTATGGGAGAGCTTGAGCTCTCAGAGTCCCAGGCTTCACGGTAACTTTTTAGTTTGAATGTGGTTATGAAATACGTGAAGTATATGATTGAACTGTCCCTTCATAACTCGGTTCTTCAGGTGTGCATTACGATGATAATGGAAACTGCCCACCACCCCAACCTCAGACTCATCCATGGGCTCAGAAAAGGGGTATGTATTCTACGAGAAAGAAACTAACGGACAGAAACTCGGATCAACGAAGGGCAGATTTGCACAATTTCATGAAAACGGATCTCAACAGTAGGATTGATGAGTTGTTGAGCGACGTGTCTAGTGGGTGCAGTTTTGATGCTGGGAGACTTGATGTTGGGACTGTGGCGAAAGTTAATGTTACGATTGGAGCACCTTTTCTCGGGGGTGACCCATCCTCGAAAGCGTCAAAGTTGAGAGATAGTGGTAAAAAGTTGTGTCAGGGGACGAGGAAACCTTTGAGGTGGGTTCATTTTCTGTGATTTAGAATCATTTGAAAATACGTGTACTTAAAATAATTTAAAATTACAGGAGGAAGAAGAAGGGCGTTGTGTCTAGCAAACGGAAGTCTTTGTCCAAGACCAGAGTCATAGACAAGAGGCATAAGGGACCGAGAATTGCAGGGATCAATTCTAAAAATTTCAGTGGTGCAGATGATGATGATGAGGCAAGACCTAGAATAAGAACAGTTGTGCTACCCTATCCACTGCCAAAGTATAGACACACAATGTGATTATCAGAGTGCTAATAAAATTCAGACCTCAAAGACTTATAGTATCAAAGATGTAGTTATCTTTATTGATCCAAAATAACGAAAATGCTAATTTTTTAAAATAAAACGCGAGGAGTTTACTCGTTGTCCTCACTCCTGAGTCTGGCGTTAGCATTCGTTACTCTGATAGATAATTCCTGTGCTCTCTCCACGATTTGTTTCCTCTTCTTAGCGCTGACGCTGTGGGCGATCTCTGCACAGTACTTCCTGTTCTGCATCATTATCATTTCGAGTTCCTGTTGGAGGATAAAATTAACTGAATTAGGTTACTCGTTAGGGGAAGGTTTAAGACTTTGTAATCCATTTGAATTTTCTGATTGGGATGAGCCCAAAGAGAATTTAGATTCCACAGGATATTGATTTCGGCCGACGGAAAGATGCACGAGCTATTTTGATTTTGAGCTCGGGCATGGCAAAGTTGGCCTCTATAAAATAGTATATTAAGGAGTATGAATTGCTGTGAAGCTTACCTTGACGTTGTGGACGAGGACCTTGATGAACCCGGTTGGGAGCATGTGTCTGGTGGCCTTTGCGGAACCATAACCGATGTTTGGCATCAAGTACTGACCCTTGAAGCGCCTACGGACTCGGTTATCGATACCCTTTGGCTTGCGCCAGTTGTCCTGTGAAGAATTGAACATGAGTTTATCAATGCTACTGGCTACTATATTTCCTGTATGCATAGCATTGTTATTGAAATCATTTAGCTTAAACGACTTAAACACCAACCTTAACTTTGACATATCTGTCAGACTGATGCCTGATGAACTTGTTCGTCCTCTTCTTGACGATACGGGGCTTCTTCGCTGGTCTCAAAGCCATTTTTGGAGATTTGGGTTAAACACCTGAAAGAAATATAGAATTTCAAATTAGCATCGTTTCAACGGCACAATAAGCTACACTAATTATAACTGCAAATCCATGTTTTTCGTGTAGGTTCGGCAATTATGACCTCGAGGAATATCAACTTCCAAACAGGCCCCATGAACAAGCCGTTGCTTTTGGCCGACAGGAAAGATGCACTTAGCTATTATTAACTAGTACATGGCAAAGTCGGCCGTTTTATTAGTCTTTGCTTTTAGACTTGTCAATTCAACACTTCAATCCATTTAACCCTTAATTAAATTTGAAACGTGACTCTACTTAATTAACTCCAAATGCTACTCCCAACTCCAGAAGTTTCGTCAATTTGCACTCACCCTAACTATTAAAAATAACTTTCCGCAACACACTCCCGTTAATCACACGTTAACGTATCCCCAATTAAATTCCTAACCCCAAATTAACAAATTTAAAAAATTAAACTTACCAAAATAGACAATCCGGTTGAAGTCGATCCTGGGCAATGTCAGGTAAACGAAAGCAGCTCTGCTGTGATGCGAACAATAAGAGGATACGGCATGCTTCATATTCAGGCTGGTTCAGTGGGACGCGGAGTTTCGGTAGAGTAGTTGGGGTAGTGTGATACGCTGTGTTGGTTGCTCTATGATATTTGGTCTGCATGCTTTCTTTTGCACTTGACTTGCGACTTGTGCATTTTTTTAACAGAACAGAACACCAAAAGCATGTGCTTGTTTGTTTTTGTTTACTTCTCTCTGCTTCAAATGCCAATCATATGCGGAATCGTAGATTTTTGACTGCTGAAGGAACTGAAATTTGTAAAAACTCGAAAAAACGATCAAATGACAACGCTCAGGTGTGGTCTATAGTTAAATTCTCTATAGTTTCGGGATCTTTAATTATCCGTGCGTTCAATCATGCTGGCGTCAGATTCAGACTCGGATTTCGAGTACCCAGCTGACGGGAACAACTCTGAAGCGTCGGACGACTGCGTTCTGCTCGGGAAGCTGGCTCTCGGGGTGGATCCTACGGATTTGAAGGTGTACGATGGGAGGTCTACGCCGGTGAATGGGTCTCAGTATTTGATGAAGGTTATGGCGGAGAAGAAGGTCGTTCCGAAGGTTGTTAGTTTTGATACTTCGAAGTTGGAGGGGAAGAGGAAGGGGGGTGAGGGTCCTCACTATCTTGATAGGTTTATGCAGGTTTGTTTTGGGTTTATATTTTTGGCGTATGTTTATATTTTGAATGGGATGCTTATAATTTATGATTGTTATTCGTAGGTGTGCGGTTCCGGTGATGAGGTGGCGCATGTGGAGTTGAGTAGCTCCAGTTTCCTACCGTCTAGAGAGTGGAGGGAGGAGACGACTTCCTGTTTCTCGATGCTGAGGAATAAGGTTGAGAGGTGGCAGTATAAGCTGGAGGGGAGGGAGATTAGGATCTCGGACCCGGTGACTTTTGTATGTGCTTTGATTTTATTCTGAGATTTATGAAATGAATGATCATTGATCGACATGCAACTAAAATTATTATCCTCTCTTGTAGCCCACAAGCAACGACAATACTCACTGGTTGAAGTTCTGCTTCGGGGAAAGCTTCGCAAAACTAGCAGTGACCCAGAAACCGAAAACGAAGGAGGAGAAGCTGTCTGATTTCTTTCTGGATCTGTACGACCCTAACGTTACAGCCATGATAATGCAACGAACCCGGGAAGAAGCTCAAGTCACAGAAACAGATAATCAAGGCATAAAGTCAGAGGCGGAGGAGACTGAACGAAACGAGACTGCTGCTGATGAAACGCTGTCAGTGGAGGATAAGCATGAGGTTCTTGGGAACAGACCACTGTTGAGGTTGGTGCTCCGGTTGAACCAGAACCAGTTGGAGAATCTCGTCAAGTGGAATCTTCTCTGGGTTCAGAATCTCGGGTTCGTGAATGAGTGTCAAGGGCAGTGGTTGTATGCTATTCTGGCTTGTCTGTTCAAACCTGTGGATCCGAGCGTCATGTCTGACCTGAGGAGTATCACGAGGATTTTGATCAGGACTAGGAATAGGTTTTATGACGAGTGGGGGTTGTACACTGCCGGTTGGGATGTGAGTGTTAACCCGAATGTATTTGATTTCATCAACACTCTTAACCTATTCATCTACGTTATCGCGGACTACTTTCAGCAGAAGGATTTGGTCACTGTACTTTAATTTGTGTTCGATTTTTTTCTCTCGTATAATAATTTGATGATTATATTAAAAAGACTGATTCTTGTGGATAAGTATTAGAAAAATGGTAACGATAAATAATAAAAAATGTGATTTCTCTTGAAGCGTCACTCTTGTCTCGAACTTTTTCTCGAACTGTTGATCAGCTCATCGCACAAGTTGTGGAGTTCGCTGTTCTCCTTGTTCTTCTGGCCTAGGTCGTGCTCCAGTTTTTCGACTTTCATTTCCGCTTTTCTCATTATCGCCTTTAGTCTCAGGTTTGTTGCTTCCGCTTCTGCGAGTTTCGATAGCCAGGACTGGTATTCTCTGTTGACGTGTAAATAGTCGTTTAGATAATTTTTTAACTGATATGGGTTTAAAAAATAATGCATATTTACAGAGCAACTTGTCTCCGAGCATCATCTTTGAACTTCTCCAGCGCTTCGTCCATCTCCTTGACCTTCAGCACGTTCTCCGTGTCTCGCTCGACTAGCAGGTGCTCCTTCTCTTTCAGAGCTAACAGGTTCTTCAACACTCGCTCGTATTTTCTGCGCAAATAGAGAACTTTAATATCCTTCCAATAATTACGCATAATTTTGAAACACTTACTCTTGAACATCCGTATACGCAGACTCCACATTCTTCTTATCCTTCCTCGCCTGATCCCGTTCCTGTACGACCTCGCGAATCTCCTGCTCGTCTCTCTGCAGGAGACGGTTAAGCTCGTCCCTACGGCGGGCATACTCTGACTCTGACATGGTCTTCCTGTGAAATTTTAAAATTATAAAGTTGTTCCAATATTTCTCCAGAAAAAACGACAACGACTCACACTCCAACTATTAGTTTACTGAATGAGTGGCTTCGTCCTTAAAGGACAGACTCAAAAATAGTGACAAAAATGTCTTACAGGCGAAAATAGAAAGGAAGGAGCAGTTTACAGCTTTTTTTTTATGGGTGAATTTAAAGGTTAGGATTGTGTACGAGTTGGTTTTTTTATGGGGAGCATCCAAATTAGGAAGCTTACACCTACGTCAAGTTGCCGTACATGGGGTAAGGGATTGTTGTAATGCTGATTGCTTCGAGTTATAATGGATTGCAGGTATAAATGGCGCATTGTACATTCATCTTTTTCTGGGTGTTATAAATTTAATGGACTCTTTTTGTCGCCCACACTTTTTTGGGATTTTTTTCTTGTTTTTGCGTGTGAGACGTTTATGAATATCTACTATGAATGGTTTGTTAGGTGCATTGTTCTTTGTTCACTGTACATACAAAAACAGTGAGCTATGCAAAAAAAAAACGCTTGCAATTATGATCATATGCAACTCACTTTTTCCTTCCCCTAGGACCGCTCTCCTCACGCTCTGAAACTACGCTTAGCCGAAGTTCTCGAACATCATCCCCATCTGGAGATTTGAGGTGGAGGGTTGGGATCGCGTTGTGATCGCCATCTGCTGAGGCTGTAAAAATTTGGTATAAAATGATGGTATGAGATGAGTAGTAACTGCATATAAACTACAAATACGTTATTACTTTGAAACGCCATCCGAAATCGGTTGTAAGATCCCATCCAATACCCCAAAACCTGGATATTGCGAAATTTCAAAATGAACTAACCAAAAAACCACGTTATTGTATGATAAAAGGTTATATATATCTTTATTTCTTCCGTCCTTAACAATTACAAAAACAGAATTTTTTAAAAATTAGTGCCCCCCAGTTTCCACCCCCCTAAAATATAACAATGGCTGTTATGGGACCAAAAATACGTAAAAGCACTCCCCGGAAATACACACGCACACACGGTGAGATCAAAAAAAGCACCAATCCGGAAAGAATCTCTCTAAAAAAACATGGATATTTTATGCTTACCCGCAATCACGTACAGAATTTTTAATTTTTAATACACTTCTCAACAATTTTTCTCTTAACTATAAAAAACATTATTGATTTCTAGAAAAACATAAATTAACACGTTTTACCGGGAAAGAACGTTTTTTCACGCACAAGTTTGTTTTTTATAAAACACACACAGTTTATTAACAGAGCTATTTTTAGTTCTTAAAATTGTTTTTTTCTCACTTTTGGTTTTTTTTTTTCGTTTTTATTTATTTTACAACTTTCTGGAAAGATGTACAATGAAAACTTATTAGTCTATTGAATGTAGTGTTGTGATCGTTGTCTCAAGTATTGCAAATCTGAACTCTAAGAAATTGTGGATATACTTTTTTTAATCTTTAACATTTTTCTCTCTCTCTTAGGCGGTTATATATTTTCATGTTGACCACAGTGTTCTTCTTCTTCTTTTAAACCTTTTACAAGCCACACTGAAAAATACTGACTTAATTATTAGCTGGGAACAGAAAACCATCTCGATGTAAAAAACGTTTTAACAGAAAAACGTACAAACTCAAAAATATTTTAAATTTTTATTTCTCTGGAGCTGTGCACTCAACAAATACCTCACGTGAGACTGGCATTTCACTCCCATACACGTTGAGCAACGGTTATTTTAAAACATTGAAAAAATTGAAAGAAAAGCAGATTATCGCTCATAATAAAAAATCGCCAGCCCAAGCACTTTCTGGTTTTATATTTCCTTTATTGGAGAATGAGAAAAAGGAGAAAAATGTGATAAAATATTATATTTTCAGAAGAAAGATGAAGAATTTTGAGAATGCTTAAATTAACCTATTTATATCGAGGCAGTTTTAGATAAATCCTTAACCGTTTAAAAACTTCGTTTTTCTTTTTTTGTACAATTCACAGCACGTTAATTGACGCTTTTCCTCAAAAGTTTTTTAGAATTTTCTGCACACTAGTTAACTAATTTTATGATTTTTGTTAAAGGGAATTTCTCTCGGAAAAAATTATGTTATCTCAGAAAAATTCTATTATGCTAACGTTTTAAAAGCTTTTTTTGCTGATATTTTTATTTTTTAGGTATCTTCGTTTCAACGGGTTCAGTGATGACGTGGGATGCTCCAAGTTGGGAGTCCCAACTTGGGACCCTCGCCAGGAACTGAATTTCAAGGTTTTTTCTGAATATCTGATATATAGTGTTTTTTTAGTTAAGGAAGCATTTTTTTTAAAACGGGTGATTATGTGATTTTTCTTAGTACGTTCCTACATTAAGTTTAAAATGTTCTTTAAATTATCTCGATTAACTTGAGAGGGAAGATGTTTTATGACCGCGCGGATAAAAGCGTGCAGAAGAGTTTGTTTTTAAAGGATAATTTTAAAATCAACACACAAGTATAATTTCATTCGCTCATTGATTTGATAACAAAAACTAGTGAGTTTTCTCTCTCTATTTAACTTAATATTATGTTCAAGTTAGCGGTTTTTTTTTCTTAAAAGGAACGACTTGGTATGTAGTAAACAAACGTGTTTATACGTATTCTTAAGGAATTTCCTCTGTGGAATCAAACGAGTGAACACTTTTCTTTGACCTTTTTCGTGGCCGTCTTTGAGGAGCCTTTCGAGTCTAGTTGTAAACTCATGTTTCTGTTCTTTTCCAGAGTTAAGAGTTCCTGGAAGAGCTCCTGCACGTTGTGATTCGTTTTGGCCGATGTCTCGATGAAGTTGCACTGCCACGTTCGGGCTGCTGCTTCGCCTTCTTTCTGTGGGGGGTATTTGAGAATAATTATTAGTTTGTTGAAAAAATTCATTCGTATTCATGCAACTTTGTAGATAACCCATCCGTCTCAGAGTACCCCAAAAAAGAGTTGGAAGTTATGAGCTGACAGAGATTTCTAAGGATGCTGAGGAATACAAAAGAAACAAACGTAGCAAAAGGCATAATATTCCCTAGTCGATAATCTTCCCTGAGGACCCTGCACAACAATAGTATCGAGTGCTCTTTTTCACATGACTTTGCTCCTGATTAGCAGCAAGAGTTGGAAACGTTCGTGTACCCAGAGGGGGTAACATGATATGTTTAGCTAATTAAATTTATGTGAAAAAGAAGAAACTCTTAATATTCATATAGGAGTTTTGGGTAAAAAAACTGAGAATGATGAGATGTAATTTAGATCATGGCCAGGGGTTTCGGGTGGATGTGCCAAGGACTATTCTTCAACAAGTTTATTGAGAGTGTCTTGTATACTTTCACTCTCTCTCTCTGGGAAGGTGAGTGATCTCGTATATACATATGTACAGGCTATTCAAAAAGATGCTTTCTCCAGTGACGCAAAACTGAACAAAACAGAGTAGGGGAAAACGTTACAATGGGTTGTGGGAAGCGGAAGCAACAGCGGAGTTATTGTGTGTACTAAACAAGCTAATTCGCTAACGGTTTTTTTCTTCTCTTCTCTCGACTCATTAAATTTGATCTCTTGTGCGGGATGGATTTTTTTTTTCTTTTCCGTATCCTTGAAAAGTATGCTTTAATTATGGGGATGTGGGGTTGGGATAGTGTTTTTTTGCTCGTTTTTTTTCTGCTTCTTCATTTTCTGGCATTGTTCCAAGCTCGTTGGGGTAGCTGGGAGAAAGTTTATTTTCTTTTGGCATTGCTGACTCTACAAACCCGAACCCTACGTACTCTCGTACGTAGTGGTGTGCGATTGCAAAAAACACGGATAGAGTGACGCCAGAGGGGGGATGCCACCAGACAGCTATGTACTTTCACTGGCGCTTTTTCCGTTTATGTGTTGGGGAAAGTAGTTCACGGTCAGGAGGATCATGTTATTTTTTGTCGTGTTTTTTTAAAGATTTCTCGAGATAATGGGGGCTTTTCGGGTTTTTTATCGTTGGGGAATGGGTTTGTTTACGCACTTTTGAGTGGATGTTGTGTTTTATGGTCTGTTTGGAGTGATTCGTGAGTATACCGTGTAATGTTATTACAAGGGCCTTGACCTCAAGCTTATAGATCAAGGATCGTAATTTGAAAAACGTCTGAAAATATGCTGTTGGTTGTCACTCATCGCATTCCAATTAAAAATCAGAGGGGTTTGAAAATGTGATGGGTGAAAAGTTGTCGGATATGATGGTGGGGAAAAACTATATTTTTAATAAATCAGGATTTCTCCCTGAAAGTGAAAGCATACGAAATTAGAGATCGTGTTTTTTTAGCGTGCTCTTTTGTGATATCGATAGAGCACGGATGTGTCAAGATTGTTGAAAATGTCGCTTTCAAGAACTAATAGTGGGGACTGCTTCTGACATGTTGACAGAGGGGGAAGGTTTGCTGTTATACTTTGTATTGATTTTTTTTTCGCATGTGTTGTTTTATAAACTGATCAATGTGAAATGTTTAATTGAGTGGAGTTTTGAAAAAAGACGGTTGACATTAACACTGCGTTTCAATCCACGCCCTGTATGATAAATACGTAGGAACTCGAACTGGAGCCAAAATAGAAGAGTTTAAAAAAACCTGTGATCGTGATCTCCCCAAAACCACAAAGATGAGAACGTATGAGATAACGAGCAATATATTTCTTCCAAAAAAATCTCGTGTTCATTCTGCTGCAACCGTTATATATTTTCTCTGCTCATTTTACTACTGCCTCTCTCTCGTGATCGTGTGGGCGAATGATTATGATTCCAAAGGGTGGTCTATCATGTGCATCCGATTTTATATTCTTTTCATCATTAAAACAAACGAGTTGGGCTCGTATTTTTTAATGGGGATGCTGCTCTATCTGAAATCGTGTGGTTTTCTTGTCTGATCATCTCTGAAGAGATGGAGTGTTTTTCTTACTTATGCATGCTCATTTTCTTGGGGTTTTTAGTGCTGGATACGGGGAGGTTGTTTTTTGGGGGGGTTGACTACTTTTCAGATTGGCTAACGTTTTTTAAAACTTTTAGTCACTTGAAACTTTATGGGAATTATGGCCTTTTTTTGACTACCTGACTGGAAACTATAATAATGTTATTTCATGTTTCCAGGATAAACGCATAAAACTGCATCTAACCTAATACCCATACAGTTTCCAAAATCCTCACATTGCCCCTATCAAGTAAAAACATTCTCCACAAGCAAATATAGAAACATCAAAAACCACTCCAAACACAATTTAGTCAATCTCCCGTTTAGCCAACCTGCAACCAACTCCCGTACCATGTATCTACTCTGGAAAGGGTAAAGGCGGCAGTGAAAGCATTGTGTGTACTGTGTTGATGGCGAAGTGAAGGCCTTCACGTACGTTCGCTCCCGTGATGGTATGTGTGCTGTTTTGGAGAGAGAAAAAAAGCAAGGACTTTTTTTTTCTACACACACGGGTAGGCTATGTATGTGTTATATACGGGCTACCAATTTTCGGAGCTTCTTTTTTTTTCAGGGTCACCTTACGGAATATTATGGGGATTTTTTTTTTCTTTTTTGAGTATTATGAGATGAGAAATTGTGTTGTTTCTCGAGATGAAGATGTTTGGTTGGAAATTCTTCTTCTTTTTTTGGTGTATTGTGTATGGGTATGGAGGAAATTACATTTTTTTTGTTGGTGGGTGAGGTTTCGTGATGATGTTGCAAGTTTGTTTTTTTAGCGATACCGGATATGTGATGGCTTTTTTGGATTAAGTTTTTTTTGTCGTAATTAAGGGGTTTTTTTAAGAGCGGGTTTCTTGATTTTTAGTTGAATTTGAGGAATCGATGGTTAACAGATCGGGTATGAGAAAGCGGGATATTAAATGCTCATGTGGAGAAAGGTTTTTTGGAAAGGCGTTGTCTGGAATGCGATATCAGGATTTAAGGAATTTCTTCTTGGCACATTTTCTCGGGTGTGAGTTTGATGCGTGGATAATACGATATTTGAGAGACTGAGAGACGGGTGTTTCATCTACCAGTGCGTGTATACGTAGCTGTGAATTTTACGTACCTGAACGACTTCTCGGTTATCCGTCTCGTCGCACTTATTCCCCACGAGGATGACTGGGATGTCGGTGAGATCACCTTTGATGGACCGGATCATCTCCCACATCGGCTTCAGCTCTTCTAGGCTCTGCCTTGACGTCACTGAGTACACGAGGATGAAGGCATGACCTGGGGGATAATTTTTTTTAGGAGTTTGAGTTCTTATTTTGTTACTTTTTCACTGGCTTATGGATTTTGGATGTCTTACCTTTGGTGATTGAGAGACGCTGCATGGCGGGGAACTGGTGGGAACCTGTCGTGTCTGTTATCTGGAGCGTGCACACGTTCTTGTTGCAGCTTATTACCTGTGATGGGGGAAAGATTTTTTTTTAGCGTTAATTTGTTGATTGGGTTTTCGTGTTTTTTGGTGTGTTGGATGTCATATTTCTCTGATTTGTTTAATTTGACGTTTGAGGGGGATTAGTTTTGAGTGTTTTTGAACTGAACGGACAGTTTTGGTACAGTTCACTCTGACATGACGTTATTGAAATTTACATATTAACCCTGGTTGTTTGGTGGGATTTAAGGGAAAATGTACGTGTTGATTTTCACTCTGATCATAAAAGCTGGGGAAAACATGATACTCGTGTGAGTTTTCAGTTCTCACGGGAAGAGAAATTAAATGACAAGCGATACTCTTGTGTAATTCATACACGATCGAAACCAACGTGTTTTTAAAAACTAAATCAGAAGTGAAAGCTTAAAATTTTCAAAAATATTCCCCCTCAAAAATCATTAATTAATGTTAAATAGATTTCTGAGCTTGTGTGTAAGCTGATTACACACCTGAAAACTTTGATAACGATGTAGAAATCGGATCGAAATACATTTTGAGGACTAATGAGGTTTTAAGTAGCTTCTGACTTTTAATTATTTACGTTGGTTGGGTTAAATGTCTTTTTTTTGTAGACTATCTGAATATTTGGGGGAACTCCTGAGTGTGTGTGTTAAAAGAATGAAAAGCACTCTTGGTGAAAGTTGTTCCCACGTATGAAAGCTTTTTACCGGAACAGAGAAACACGGAAGCGTAATCTTCTTAAACGAGGAATACGTTGATTTTTTTTCTGGTAATTTTGGTGAATGAGGGAGTCTACAAGAGAAAGTCTTTTTCTATATGTTTCGTTTTGTAATCGGATTTGCTTCTTCTTCTTCTTTTTTGAGTAGCGTGAGTGGAGTGTGTGTGGGAAATTCTCTTTTTGTTTTATTTATACGTAAAGTGTGTACTTGAGCGCGTGCTGTGTTTTTTTTGCTTTTTATAGTAGTTAGCGTTTTATGATCTGGCTGGGGAAAGTGGGTCTGTTCTTTGATTTTGGCTTAATTCGTTGAGGTTTTGTGCTTTGTGAAATTAATGGGGGATTTTTTCAAAGAGTTTTTCTTTCAAGAGGCTTTCGGTGACGTGCTCAAGAGGTTTTAAATGATCATTAATGAGTGCTCACCTGTCTGTAGGTGTCTTCGATTGTTGGGATGTAAGCCTCTCTGAACGTTCCTTTCACGAACCTGAGGACGAGGCTTGATTTGCCTACACCTCCGGCTCCGAACACGACGACGCGGTAGTCGTTGCTTTGCTCTGGCATTTCTCTTGGGCTAGTTTTGAGTTTTTCTTCACTGGTGGGTCATAGTCAAGCGTGCGGGGGAACGCATTATTGGTAACTGTTCGGAGAGGACACACACGGTCACACAGGCACTGGTGGGTGTGAGTTCAGATGCATCGTGGGGGGGAATAACTGTCACGAACACTGGGTGTGAAGACTTCAGAGTTTTTATTTTCGATGGCTGATGCGGAAAGACTTTGAGAGTTTTTTTTTGTGGAATCTGAGACGATGGAAGATGGTTGAGAGTTTCGGTGGAGCGGTCGGTGTTACTTCGTTCGCAACCACTTGCGGAGTGACTGGATCTTCGGTTGGTGCAGATCCGTTTTTCTCGTTTATGATGATCGGGAGATTCTCTCGTCTTTGGAGAAAGCTGGGCTCTCGGGCTCGAGTAAATACTAAATTATGCAGTTGTTTTGTCCAGATTCTTTCTTTTCTTACAGGAACTTTTGGTTTTTTCTTTTTCGTTGTGTTTTTATTTTTTTTTCGTGGAGGGGGTTTAAGAACACTAGATGGAGTTTTCGTTGTTGTGTATTTTGATATGGAGGTTTTGCTTTGATATTGTTTGGTTTCGGTTTTTTTTTGGGGGGGTTTAATCGGTGTTGAGTGTGGGAAGGGTTATAGTTGAAGGGTGGCCCTGTAAATTGGTTTGAAGAGAAGATTTATGAATACTTGGATTAAGATGCTATATTAACACATGCTTCATTAATATATCCACCGTATTTACTCTAATTACATGCTGCATGGACTTATGAGATTTTCGAAAATCTTAACAATCGATTATTTACACATGATGAAATGCTAAAGTTAAAGCGGCTATCTTCAGTCAATTAATATAATCAGGTTGTTTAACTTTCTCCATAATCATTTCAAACCCATCGTAAAATCGAGTACTTACGGCTTGGTCAATTTTCTCCAATTACGTAATATTTGAAATATTTCTATTAATTTTTTAATCAAACAACCCTAACATCAAGATGTAATTAATTCTTAATCAAACTCAGAACCCGTGATAAATATCTTTAAACATATTACACATAATTGTGGCCAGGAACTAAAAAAAACATGATAACTTTCCACATGATCCCGACAGGAAATGAGTTTTTCCCCCAATCATAATTACTTTCACTACCAAAATTCATAAGAGCATGAGCTAATTCATCCACTCAGCGAGAGAAAAGTTTTCAACGTGTGAACCTCGTGTGTGTGTGAAACTTTCCCGTATAAAATTGCATAACAAGTTTTCATTCGCTGGCGTAATCGAATTATAAAATCGCTTTTTCAAGTTTTCTCCTGGAATCTTTTAAGAACCGTAGGGTGCTGGAAATTTGTGGAGATTCTGATGTGAAGAAAATGAGGATGATGTTTTTGTTTCTTTTTTGTGTGTTTTGGGTAGGGGTTTTCTTTTCTGTTTTTGGAGAATGAGGGATAGTAAAAAATGGTACTTGGCCAAGGACTTTGTGTATCGATTTTTTTCTTCTTGTTGTGTTTGGGGTTTTATTGTATGTATGAATTTTTAACGGGAGGGGGATTGTTTTTTTGGGGTTATTGCAACGATTACTGATTTTCTGGTTTTTATGAGATTATTAGCGTTAGAATATCGTAATCACTGATCAATTTCTTAAACCACACTACCGTAATATCTAAAGCAGATAATCAAAAGACATATCACGTTACCTTTAGAGGTTAAGTCCAAAAACTCCGTGTTTATGCAGATAATAACCCGGAATCAAGAACCGACGATACACCCCCAAGAAATTAGAATCACATTTTTAACAACTATATGTTTATTTTTTCGAGGAAAGGTACTACGTTTTTTTTTTTGCACAGATATATACGTTTGATAGGAAGCTCTCTGTGAATTCACTGATTATGTTGTTTTCGAATTTAAATCTTACATACTTTTTTACAGGTATGAGGTTAGCTTTAAGCGAACACGTTTAAACTTTAATTTTTTTTATTCTTATTTTTGATGAGCACCGTGTTATAAGTGCACACGGGGAGAAAGTTACTCTCGTAATATGTGTTAACGTGTGCTATGTGTTTATGGGAGGATAGTACTTTTTCGTCGTTTTTCTTGTGAATGGTAGTGGTGGTGGAGGGTTTTTTTTCGTTTTTTTTTCTTTCGGGGGAGGAGCTCTGTGCTACCTAGACGTTGTGTGTGTGTGTGGGGAAAGTTGCTTTTATCGGGGTTTTCCTTGTGTATGCGGTATAAATACGTACTTTTTTTTGTTAGGGTTTGGTTATGGGTTTTTTGTACGTGGGGGGGAGAGTTTTCACGTACTCACAAATGGGCTGGGCTAAACGGTAAATAATGAATCTTCACAGCACACTCAAAACTCTGAGTAAACCCGGTTAAAACCACCACAAAACGGTGACTACACACCTATCCAGTGTTAAGATATAGAAGTGTGGGTATATGATAATGTAGGGAGTCAAGCTGAGTAACCGTATGCGTTGTGGAGAAAGTTATGAAGATCGGGGAAAGTGTAGTATTTTCTATCGATGCTTGATCTGTTGTGTTCGTGTGGAGGTGAGGTGTAGTAAGATAAAAACGGTAATGGGTTAGTTTTTTCACGAGCTTCATTCGTGGGATATAGGGAGATCTTTTTTCTGGTGGTAATTGATGGGGTTTTTCTCGATGTGACGGTTTCCATTTATGAATTTTTTGATGAGTGATTTTGCAAATGGTTTCCATTTTTTTTTCACATTTTACTCATTTATGAATTGAACCTAATTTAGCAGCTCATAATTTGTGTGGATCCTTGTAATTCGATAGTGTAATCAATCAGATCACCATTCAAAACTCAATCCTAGTAACATGATCTGTTACACGGTTAAAAAAGCGAGAAAATGATCGTGACCTCTCGTTTAAAAAAATTGATGTGGTCAGCAAGCCAATTTTTCATAACACTCTCGCTCTGAAATCCACAATGATCGATGTTGAAAACCCATTTGTCGCTTCACAGCTCCCATAAATGGATGAATAAACTTCCAGAGAGCGAAAAGATTTTTCCTTTAAGCTCGTGTAAAGGTCTTTTTTTATATGAAAATGTGAAGCTAACGTCATCGTCGTCACCCACACTCTCTAGTACGCACGCTACAGTTTTTTTTTCACTCTCAGAGTCTTTTGGGTTTTAGTTTTTTTTGGGACTTTGGGCTTTATGTTTTTAGGGTTATATATGGAGTTGTATACGTCTTTTCTCGTGCTTCGTGTTAGTGACTACATCTACTCAGTGTGAGCGGAAACTCTCTGGTGTGTGCGGGGTTTTACTGTGTTTGGGTATTCTATATGGGTTTTGATCAATAGAGAGAGACAGCGTGATTGGGGTTATGACTGGGGTGTTGGAGGGGAGTGGCGCTTGGGGTTTTGAATTTCTTGATCTGGTTGGGGTTATTTGGGGATAGCGGGTGGTTAAGCGTGTTGGTTTGCATTTGAAATTTTATAAAAGAATTATTTAGTTAGGGATTTAATTTTAAATGAGGTTTAAAACGCAAGCATACCGAAAACACAAGATCTAGATTCTCGATGTATTTAATGTTTAAAACTCAAGTTAGTCATTAAAAGGGTTGGAATTTTTCATGACACCGCGAATAACCTTCATTATAAC
This sequence comes from Willowsia nigromaculata, assembly GCA_034700605.1. Lineage (NCBI taxonomy): Eukaryota > Metazoa > Arthropoda > Collembola > Entomobryomorpha > Entomobryidae > Willowsia > Willowsia nigromaculata. The sequence goes on from JAQIXX010003071.1 coordinate 16,243, forward strand.
CGACCGGGCACTCCCGACAAACAAATCGAATGACAATATTTTAATTCATAAGACAAAGTAAAATATGAACAATTTGTCATCAAAAGGGTTAGATTTTTACATGAAAGCGAAAAATCCCCTAAAAACATTACAACCGACCGGGCACCCATCCCAACAGACAAACAACCCCACCCTTAACAATCTCCCCAGCCCACCCACCCGCTACTTCACATTTACCAGTGTAGTAGATAGATAAATTAGTACGAGAGGATGAGTATTCTGTGTGCAGAGAGAGAGGAAGATAGGAAGTAAGTAGTAAAAACACGGACGTATCGTACGTCTCCCTCTGAATCAAATTACTTGCCAGCCGAAGGGAAATGAAATGAGATGTAATATTTGCTCTCGCTGCTGCCACTCTACTCCTCTCCTATTTATTTTTTTGTGGACGTATGTACGCTTTTTATCTGCTCCTTACATCGCGCTGTTTAAAAAAGAGACGTGAGCATTCTTTCGACTCAGAAAGAATTTCGAAGAGAGATAAAATGTTTTAAATGAATGGGTTGTGTGTGTGTGTGGACACTCTTTGAAGCGTGGGTGAAGCGTAAAACTTTTCACTGGAGAAAACGGGATTTTTTTTGAATTGAAACACTGCTTCGTATTTTTTTTTTGTAGGTTTGATTGCTTGGGGGTTAATTTGTTAGGGGGGACTTCAACCCTTTATTTATTTTTTTTTTTCGAGGTAGTAGTGCTGAGTATTTCACTGCGAGATTATACCGGAGTCTTTGATTTTTTTCCCCAGAATTTGTTTATGTTTTTTTTTGTACGTGTCATCGTTTGTGCCGGGTCTGTGAGTGGACACAGTTTAGAGTGATTAATTCCTTTGGTGGACTTCTTTGAAGATTTTGATGTTCAATCATACGGGTTTAAAATTTACAAATTTATAGGTAGGGTGTTTTGTTTTTGGAACTCTATTATTCCGGTGTGGATTTGAGTGGTGGTGTTGTTGGATTTGACAGTGGTCGGATTATGAGCATATTTTGTGATAAATTGAAGACTTTTCGAACATGCTCGAGGTGTAGGGTTGTTGATTGTGAGTGTTTCGGTATTTCCGGTTGGTGAAGGTGTGGATATTTTTTTTTGGAGATAAGGTAAGAACAGCTGATGGTGGGGGTAATTTGTGGGTTATCGGTTTGTGGGGTGGTGATTTTGTGTGATTACTGATCAGATTCATTGTGTTCCTATTATTTTTACAGGTTAACATTTGGATGACATGCTATTTTTGTAGGATGTAGGGAAAGGGTAAGAAGTTAAACATTAAAAGCACACTCTTAAGTTTTAATGCATTATTAAATGCACGTATGATTGCACATTCTGATTGAACTGACCATTGTTTCTAGAACCTGACCGGTGTGTTTGAGGAAAACGCGAAAAGGATAAATTAAATTTTCCGAGAGAGGTTGTGACAATGACTGATTAAGATTACATGCTTATTATGAGGCTGAGTCTAGATTTAGGGGGATAACTGCTGATCGTATTATAACCATACAGGTGGGGTTTTTTTAACGTTTTAATTCAAGATTCATAATTTATGTGACTTTTGATTAATGACGTTCTATTTGTTTCACAGGACACGAGTCCATATATACCCTCAAGTGCAACTTTGGTGCAGAACAATATAGATTATAAGGACGATAGTTTAGGACGGATATATTTCAGGGAGAATTATAGACTGGTTTTCATTGTGATCAAGTCATACCATTTTTATCAGTATCTCGTCGGGTGTGATCGGGGGCTATCTCTTTTTTGACATCCTCTTTACGCATACTTGACATCATGGGGCTTAGCGATTTGCAAGTTGGTGTTTGATCGTTTTACTTTTTTTTTTTAACTTTTTTTGAGCTTGATGATTTGCTTAATGAACGTTTGTGTTTTAATTTTGCAGTCCCACATCACACAAAACATACCTAATGCAGTGGAGCAAGTTGACCTGTTGAAACTGGCACAAGCGAGGACTAAGAAGAGTGAGGGTCCTCTCAAGTTGGTTGTCGATGGGGAGTGCTGCCTTGATAGGCTCTATGGGGGGTATTATCCAGGTATTGTGTTATCACTTTGTTCTGGAATGTGATTCGGCTTTTTGGTTTACGTTTCTGTATTTTTTTGTAGACTGGGTATGCGGTGGTCAGTGGAACAAGATGGAACAGTTCCTCAGGAATCTTTCCACTGTGGTTCAAGGGTCCAATCTGGATTTGGTCATTTTCTTCAACGGATGCTTGGAACCTGAGCGGCTCGAGACGGAGTGGAAGAAGCGACAGGAGGAGACTTACAGGTTCCTTGAGGAGATTCAGAAGCATGTTTCTCTGAAGAAGAAACCGCCACCGAAGTTAGTTGGGTTTTTTAATGTATATTTCTTAGTTTTTTGCTGCTTTATTGACGTATTTGTTTCGTTTCGTAGGATCTGGTGGGTTCCTCCAGCTTTTCTCAGGTCGTCTATACGGCTCGCGTTCAGGACTTTGCACATGAAGATGGTGAGTGGTTTGCACGTGGGATTTAAATTGTTTATAAACTCGTATGCTCAACTCTACTTTATGTACATTTAGATGTGCACTGTCGAGGATCACCACAAGGACATTGTGAGGTTCTGCCAGCGGAACAGTTTTCACGGGATAATTGCGGATGACCCGGAGTACCTCGTCTTCGACATACAACGCTACTTTTCCGCTCAAAAGTTGAAACTGACGTTTAAAGTGAGTGTTTGGCTGTCTATTAACTCATGTAAGCCCATTAAAATGATTACTAACGTGAGATGTGTGAAAACAGGGATCTCTAGAAACAGTGGAAGTGAAGCTGAAGAAGGTGTTCGAGACTCTGGATCTGCCAAAGGAGAGGTTTTTCATATTCGCAGCGCTGCTGGGGAACCACTTGCTATCTGAATCCGATCTCAAAGATTTCTTTTCATCGATCCAAGTGGACACCACTTCGAAGGCGTCTGTGATAGAGAAAATCGCTCAGTTTACACGGATGTTGGAGGTTGTCGAGCCGGAGGAGGTTGGGAAAGTCATTGCCAACTCGAATGCTGAGTCTGAGGAGGATAAGGAGAAGCTCAGGGTTGTCTCTGAGAAAGTTGTCAAGTGCCTCCGGTATTATCTCGATGTTCACAATCTGAAGGGGAACGGGAGTGTCAACAAGGGGAAGGAGAAGAAGAAGAATTCCAAGAAGGAGAGTAAGGAGAAGAAGAGTGGTCCAGTTGCTGCTGATGGCGCATCTCTTCCTTCCGATACTCAGAAGCTTGAGGGGGATGTGTCAAAGGTGTTTGCTGAGGGCACTACTGGTGAAGCGGAGAACGGGGCAGTCAATGGGAACGGTGAGGGTAATGGGAGCAGTGGTGCTGAGGCGTCACCTCCCCCGAGTACCTCCTCGAAGAACACATCCTCGTTAGATAAGCTTCTGTACCGGATCAACCCTGAGATCGAGAACGTTGCCATTAGTCGTCACAAAAGCGGTCTCATGTCGCCATACATTTGCCAGATCCTGAAGAACGTGAGTGCTATTTTGACCTCTCTGTTTATGTAGTTATGTAACTGTGTATTTTTCGTCTAATTTTATTTTAATTCGTATTTTATTTTTGCTGAGCAGAAGGAAGTAAAGCTGCCAGCGCTGATCGAGGATGTGAAAAACAGTGAGCTGCCAAAAGCGCACGAGCTGTTCCGTCCACTGAGGCAACGGGTTTACGCCATCTTGTTCAATCTTCATCATCTCCAGTTTCTCGCGAAGCAGAGGAATGAGAAGGCGCCAACGATACAGGTCAAGGAGACCACGTTTTGTCCGCTTCTCAAGAGTAACAAGACACAGTTTGTCAATGCAGTTGAGATTGGGTGGGGTGTTCCCACCGTCGAGAGACTTTGGCTTGGGTGAGTTTCGTTTCTACTCTGATCAAAAGGAACTGGTTGTTTTGTTACCAGTGAGTGATTTTCGTTTCGCAGTGATCAAGAGGAGTGCAAGCGGAAGCGGATCAGAGCTTTTCTCACGATCATGAAGTCGGATAAGGCTATCATTCTAGACTCTACTTGTGTACCGCAACAGATGCTCGTTTTGACCTGCGTTTTGAGGTAAATTTCGGGACTTGTATGTTTTATGATTTTGATTTGTCAATCTTTCTTACAGTTTGTAATTATTACAGGTATATTCTCGGGACGGAAAAGAAGGTGTTGCGTAAATCAGAGCTTGAAGCGTTCATTGCGCAAGCTTTCATCCAGGACATGACGGATCCCACGATTGCTCAAGATATTGAAGTATGTGTTTCCATCAGGTTTTATCAATCATGTTTTTTCATGCACTAAAATAGTAGCTTACTAAATCAATGTCTTGTTCTCGTGTAGGTGTCAAACTTGACAATGCGTGGAATTCACCTGTCCCATCTCTTCATGGAGGGCTGTGAGATGGCACTGTTGGCGAACGACGCGTGTGGAGCCCCGATCCCGTACATGCTGTTCTGTCCATGGCTGTACTTTAACGGGAAGGTGTTCAACTACATACTGGAGCAACAAGCGCTTGGGAAGACGCTCGCTGAGATTTGCGGCTTCAAGATGGATCTCGTATTCAACATTGACCAGTTGAGGATGGCTATTCTGGATGGGATTAAGGTGCAGTTTGTGCCGCCACAGATACCTGCTCCCTTTCTCTTTGCGAATAATGGTGAGATCTTGAGTCTCTTCTGTTCATGTTTCATGTTTAACTGACCATACTTACGTTAGTGTTTGTTTCAGCGCCGCTGATGAATCAGATGATTGCCCCACCTGCGGGGCTCAGCTACTTGCCATCTCAGTACGCCGCCGCTGCTGCGAGTCAGGCGAGGTCTGTTGCTCCTCTGACCCAGCTGGCTGCTGCCGCTGCTGTGAGTACTGGGGGTGGGAGGAACAGGCTCCTTGGTGCTAATTCAACGCTTGCTGGGGCTAATCCATTTGGGCTGAACACTGCTAACGCTAATAACGCGTTCGCTGGACTGTACGGGAATGCTAGTTATCCCGCTGCTGCTGCTGGGGGGCTTCTCGGGTTACAGGGGAGGGGGACTGGGGCTGTGCCAT